>PVLA01000187.1:0-199418 GCA_004027455.1 Hydrochoerus hydrochaeris | reverse complement strand
TGACGCACCTGGATGCCTGCAGGAGGAAGAGATGTGTGAGGCTGTTATGCCGCTCCCTACATTGTTTCTTTTATCACTTATGGGAGAATGGCAGTCCCTGTGAGGACAGCGCCTGTCTTAGGTCAAGGACTCTTCATATGAACCCAACCAGGCCTTACCCGTCATGGGCATGCAGGACAGCAATTGGTCCTGTGCCTGTCTTAGGCGGCTGGTGGCGTAACATATGTGTCCTAGTTGCCCGTCTTTGGCTGCCTGTCCATTGTCTCAGGGCAGTTGTGTCACAGGAACCCCGCAAATCCTCCTCCATGAGCTCTCCCATTTAAAGCCTCTGTATAAACTCTCTCATACTACTCACAGAAGGTAAAATTTCACAACCAGTCCTTACAAAGGGGTTATCTAGAGGGCCTCCAGCACCCCCCCTGGAGTCTCCACCCTCGACTTCATATTGAGCATTACATAAAAACATACACATGTGAACTACACAAATTACAATTATCAGTACAAAACATTTCAAGATCCCAGTGCCATTTCCCACATGCGGCGTCCTTTTCCTGGAGAAGCGATTATCACAAGGCGTGGATGGACTAGGACGCGGCATGGACAGAAAAGGGCGCCGCAGAACCAGAATCCTGGAGCTAGAGGCTCTGGAATGTACCTTGGTCCACTGTGACCTCCCACCATGCCCTTTCTTCTGAGGGAGGAAGAAGGAATTGGCCTCCTCAATAAGAGCAGAGCAAACAAGTGAAGTGAACACCGTGCATTTGTTCCTCTCTGCAGGAGATGCAGGGGCAGAATTAGCACTGAGGGGCTCCAGCTCTGGGGTCATGGCATGAATCTGTCCATGTGGCAGCCACTTGGAATGCAGCCTGTGCTTCATCTTGTCCTGTGCTGCCAGGCCGCTTCCTGGAGAGAACTTACTGTCTGACTCCTAAAGTGTCCGTAAAACGCACAGCTCACAGGCCACAGCGCTGCCACCACCAGTCTGCATTATGAGTGGCCGCAGACTCCCACGGATGGGAGGACGCCCGTTCACTCGCTAGGACCCTGCTACTGTGTCCCGTGTGGACCGGGACCAGTTCTAGAAGTGAGGGGAAGGCGGAAAGAAGAGAGTATTGCGGTCTGTCTTTTCCTTTCTTCCCTTTGCCTATCCCCTTTTGCAGGTGGCTTCTCACTGCTTTTCCCCCCTTTGTTCTTTCAGTCTCTCACGTCTCCCCTCCCTGCAGTCTCTTTTAGCTTCAAGAAACATATGTGGGACATTAGAGACAACTTCACAGTTGTCCCCACTCCCACAGGAATAGTGGCGTCGGCTGGAAGGCCCTGGGGAAAGCAAGGGACAACCCTGGCTGACTGCCGCTGAGGGAGGACTCTCAGGTGAATTTCATCACCTGCCTTTGCTTTGGCTGTGATCAGCAGTCGCATTGGGGCTCTGTGATTTACTCTATGAAGAAGCTCAGGGCCAGGAAAGGAATGCAGGGCCCTAGCGCTGTTCCTCCCCCACTGCTGCTGCTGCTGCTGCAGTGGGGCTGTGGAGGACACACAGCAATACACGCACCTCGGGCCTTGGGCATGTGC
Source organism: Hydrochoerus hydrochaeris (assembly GCA_004027455.1). Taxonomy (NCBI): domain Eukaryota; kingdom Metazoa; phylum Chordata; class Mammalia; order Rodentia; family Hydrochaeridae; genus Hydrochoerus; species Hydrochoerus hydrochaeris. The sequence goes on along the minus strand of PVLA01000187.1, from coordinate 197,846 downwards.
TGCCCTGTGCAGAGCGATCCTGGGAAAGGCAGGGAACAGGTTCATGCAATCAGCACACTGCCCGGCCCCAGCTCATCAGGCCTCACCTATGCAGAGAGCAACATCTTTAGCAAAGGTAAGGATGGAGCCAAGGCCTGGCTCCTTCCCGGGTGTCCTAGGTGGAGAGGACAGTGCACCCCCAGGGGTGGAGTCCTGGCAGAGTTCCAGGAAGAGAGTGCAAACAGGGACCACCCGAGAGCACCTGGGAGGGCCCATCCTCCTCGGCCTTTTTTAGGGTCTTTTTGGGGGTTGTTAGTGGATAACACAGATGCCTGTGTGACACCTGGCTGGGAAGGATCTATTAATTATGAAATCCCCTGGAAGTAAAATCCCTGTGGTCTCAGGTTGCTACAACCTCTAACCTTCTCAGACAGACAGACAGACAGACAGGTGTTCCTAGAAGATGGCTTTCAAATGTTTGCTAAATAAGTATAGAATGCCTCTCTCTCTACCAGGAGCAATATGACATCCGTGACTCGCTGTCACACAGGTGGTTCCTTCAGTGTCAGTCCAGCAGACCTATCACCTGTGGGCCTGTGCTGTGCTCTGTCCACGCAGGACAGGCTAACTCCTCTCCTGCCCTCAAGAAGCAGTTTGCAAGATTAAGGGATTTGAAGAATCTCCCGGAAACGGGAGAAGTAGGGAGGATGCTGTGCTCCTTCCTTCAGCGGTGGAGGCCTCTTCTGCGAAGCTTCTTTTCTCAAAGGCCAGGGGCAAGCCAGGCAGGTGCCCTTCTCCCTGGCAGAGCTGACACCATTCTACCTGACGCAGGTGCACCTTTAAGAAGGCGAGGAAACCTCATAGCCACACGACTGGCATGTGTCACAGCCTACAACTCTTCTGAGCTGGACCATTTTTCTTTCCAAACACTAGGAACTGTCTAATACAGTACTTCTTAAAGTCTGGCCCCCAATTAGCAGCAGCACCCAGCAATTCAGAAATGCAAATTCTCAGGCCACCCTGTAAACCTGCTGTATCAGAAGTGTGGCCTGGGAGCTCGGCCCCCGTGTTTCGCCTGACCTCGTTAGGGTTAGCAGACCCCCCTCTGGCACATGGCGTCTCTCACATCTGGCTGGCTGTCGGAGTGGCTGAGGGAGGTCTGAGAAACATGGGTGCCTGGGCACCACTCCCATTGGTTCGATTGGGTGGGTTGGGATGAAGCTTGGATACAGGGATATCTCAAACCCTCTGAAGGGATTCAATCTCATTTCACCTGTTTAGGTAAGGGGCTGTCCTAGTCACTTTGCTCACTGGTGAGGTATATCATTGGACAGCTGCAACTTCAAGGAGGAGTCTACTTTGGCTCCAGTCCAGAAGTTTCTACCCAGGTCTACTAGGCTCAGAACGCCAGCATGGAAGGGCCTGGGCAGAGGAAAGCTGCTCGCATCGTGCAGGCCAGGGAGCAGAGGTGAGCAAGGACCTAGGGGAGGAGATGCATCCTTTCAGACCAGACTGCAGCAATGCAACTCTTCCAGCCAGCCCTAGCCCCCTAGCAGTGCACTTAGCTCTAGCACCCCTATAATCGGGGCCTCTTCCAAATGCCCCGTCTATAAGTACAAGGGGCTCTTGGGGTACATCTGGACATAAACCATAACAGGTAGTCTCTGGGCCTTACCCTATCTCAGGACACTGGGTATTATCTTTAAATGGAAATGATCAGGAATTTGCATCAAGGTCTAGATATTTACCTAGTCAGTAAGGAATGGGCGCTAATCTGAACCGGCATCTCCACCTTTCTCAGAGACGCCTCATAGAAAACCTTGAAGCAGGAGGCAGGGCAGAGGCAGGGACTCCCTGGAGCTTCAGGAAGCAGGGAAGCTACTGGCTCGGTGGTTTTGCACAGACGGCTGTTTCTGCCATGGTCTGTCAGAGACACGGGGAGAGCAATGTAGGCCGCCCGTGGGTTTGGGCGGCCACCTCTGCTTCATTCAGAGCTGGCAGGTGGAGAAAGAAGGGAGGACAAGGGAGACCCCTAGATGGCCAGTGGCAGCACTGTTATGGCAGGTGCCAGCATCCACATCTGTGCTCTCTGGAAAGAAAAATGAAAGTTTTGCTGCAACCAAGCTCTGAGTGCAGCAATGTAGAGAAAGCAAGATCCACGCAGGGGTTCCGGGGTCCAGTGGGAGCCCCAGCAGCATCACAGTGGTGCCCTTTGGGACAGGACCCAGCCCACTGCACTTCCTCGCACTTGTCACATTCTGCCCTCAGATGTGCACTCTGGCTTCTGAGGAGACGCCTCATCCTAGGGAAGAGCCCTAAGCCTCGCTGTTGCCCTCTCCTCCTCAGCCTCCTTGGCACCCCAGACGCCAGCCTGCCTTTCCTGGCACCTCAGTTTTCCCACCAACAAGGTGTTACCCCCAGGCCTCTCCCTGGGGAGCACAGAGACGCAGGTATGGAGGCGAGGGGCCTGTACACTCTGGGAGGGTTTTACACAGGGAACTGGGGGAGGTGTCTCCCCTCCATTGTCATCATTCTATTTGTGGCCAGGCTAGAGAAGGGTTCAGGTCCACTCCACTGTCTTAAAATACTTGCCTAAAAATACAGTGTCTCGAGATAGTCCAACTTTACTTTTCCAGTCAAATATGCTCAGACCCGTTGCCATGTTCTGTTTTCTCTGGGAACCCTTCCTTCGTGGGCTGTGTAGATTGGCATCGAGCCCGTGAACACAGATAACGAGGAGGAGTCATTCTCCTAACAGCAGGGTGGACGTGGGAGTAAGCACTGGGCCTGGGAGATACTAGGACGGAGGTGGAGACTCAGCCACCCGCAACCTGTGACACCGCGGTGCTGCCACCAGCTGCAGCCGTGTAGATCTGGGGCCGCAGCTTGTCCTAGGGGTGCTTCCCGCCAGCACTCTGGGCAGTAGAAGGAGCATGAGGCAGGGGCTGAGGAGCAGGGGACCCTGCCTAGTCCTGGTCCTGAGTCCTGAGCACATTTCAGTTCATTCTGTCCTTCTGTCCTTTAAGTCCCAAAGGCCTCACAGTCCTTGTTGAGCTGCACTAAGCCCAAGTTTGGAGTGAGTTCGAACATTTACCTGGCAACCTGACCTGTGTTCTCGGGAAGCCCTCGAGCTCCACTTGGAATCTGTCCATGTCCAATTTGCCCGTGTCCTTTGTGCTTGGACTGCTATGAACCACATGGGTGCTGGTGTCCTTTGGTGGCTCCCAGGGGCTGAGGAGCACCCCTAGCAGGCGAGCAGAGGGCGTACCTCGGTTGTCCTCCATACTCAGTGTTAGCCAAGAATGGCCATGTGGAGAAGGAGCACACTTCATTGGAGACTGGTTTTGAACCACTGGACTGTAGCCACTTTTTATGAACCTATAAAGAGTGGGCAAAATGTCACTGTAACAGGTCAGGCTCGCCGTCCCCGAATGGAGCAGGAAGGCCGTGTTGACGAGGCTCTATCTGCGTAGCTGAGTCCTCTGGTGAGGTGCCGTGTCCTTCCTGAGCCACATCAGTGGACATCTTCACTGCAGAAGAGCTCCACCGTGCAGGGAGGGAGGGACGGCGACAGAAGCCCACAGGAGTTAAGGCACCCTCCCGGGGCCCCCCCTCCAGGCCTGCCTCCTCACCCAGGGTCTGCGCCGAGCTGTGGATTTTCCCCTTTCTATGGTCCTTAGCACCCAAATGGGAACTGCTGTCACCTGTGTCTGCTTCTGGCTCGTCAAGGTGATGCCATGCCAAAACTCAGAGTTCCCTCATCTATTTTCTTCCCTGCAATCTAAGAAGGAGGATCATATCTCTGCGCTATCACAGTGGATCACAGTGCACATAGATCCATAATGCCTTATCTGTAATTCCAGATTTGCAAAGGTCTAAAAACCCAAAGCCTTCTCGTAACTCATTTTGCAGTGAACTTGAGCTAGGTGTTGTCAAGGCTGCAAAGTCCAAATTAGTAACAGTGAAGAAACAGCAGCCTCTCCCAGGTGGTCAAGTGGAAGCAGGGCTGAGGGTCAAGCTGAGCCTCAGGTCTTGCTGCCAGGCACCATGTGAGTCAGCTTCATGTTACTACTACGAAATCCCTAAGTCTGACTACTGATAAAGAGTGGAGAGGTTTATGCAGGCTCCCTGTGCAGGGAGACTCAGGATCAAGCGGCCTTAGAAGTTTAGCCTTTGGGAGTGCAGCACTGTATGGGGGAGTGCACCGGGTACCCAGGAGGCAGAGTGTGCCCGGGAGCCCCAGTCCTGTAACCTCCCCCACAGCACGCCTACACACCACCACAAGCTCCACCTTAAATGTCCTCAGCTCTCATAGGTCAGAGCACCATGCTGGGTTCACACAGTAGACACAATTCCTAGAGCCAAAGGGGCAGGCGTGGAGACCTAGGCCACACTGATGGTGCTCTGGGTCATTCTGCAACTTTCTATAGACACAGTCCGCTCTCCTGGGAGATTTCCAGGCTCACCCAGCATAGGGGCTTTAGTTTCATTCCATCCTTTGCACTATGTAGAAACCGCAGTCACCGCCAGCATTCTCCACGCTGAAGAAATCATTCTGGGATGTGCACATGGATCATGATTCTCTTCTTAAATGAGTGAAAGGTTATGAAGTGGAGGTTTTTTGATTAATAAACTTTATTGTTAGAGCCATTTTTTGTTCCAGGAAATCTAAGTGGAAAATCTAAGTGCCCCCAAATACAACTTCCTCGGCATGGCCGTTGGGGTGTCTTTATCAACAGACCCACCTGTGCCGTTATGTTAATGCCAGCCTGGTTGACGCAGTCTCTAGCTGGAGAGTCCTGATAGCATCGCGACACACAGAACATTGTGCCCTCGTTTGATCCACTGAGATCTCTCGCTGTCTCCCTCTGTTTCTTTCTCATTTTTACCATGTTTTATTAGTATATGATCGCAGTACCCTAATGTTTACACTCTGCGTGGAGTTGGTACCAGTACATAACACACCTTAATTCCTTTTTCCCCCTTTCCCCTCCCCCCCTTTCCTGTCCCTCCCTCTCTCGGCCCTGCCCATGTGAGAAAGATCTTGCTCCCTTGGGAGACAGCAGAACCTCTTTCTTTCCTGTTCTTACTGAGGAGTTCTTGGTCTGCTGAGAAGCTCACCCAGCTGCAGCCCAGAAGGAGTAGGACTACAAGTTTTCAAAGCTGCAAATGCTGCAAAGGCAGAGAGGTCATTCCTGTGCAACGAGGGACACTGATAGACAGGGAATTAAAAGTGGACAATGACCTGTGAGATCAGCGTCTTCTCCTGGGGTCCCGATGGGGGAAGAAGGCACGTGCGCTCCTGATTCCTCCTTGGCGGAGGGAACAAAATCGCACATTCTTCACCAGATCCCTGGGGCAGCTGGGGTTGAGAGTTCTCTTTGTCCCTGAGTGTGGCCCCAGGGACAGCAGCACCGGTCATGCCAGGCTCTTCGTGTGTTCTTTGTCCTCTGCAGCTTACTATGCACAAGTAATGAGTCATCCCGGCCTCACAGCATCTCAGTGGTCTGCAGGGGTGTGTGGAATCCTCCCCACCTCCCAAAGGAGCGCTGCAGCTCTCACTGTAGGTGACAGAAGTCACCCAGGCTCTGGCCCGTGTGGCTCCTGCAGGGGGCAGTGGGCTGGGCATCCATTTCAGGACCCACCCGAGAAACACAAAAGCAGTCAAATACTTAATTTATGTATAAGATGTGTAAGGCTTTGAGCCAAACCTCTTAGGAAGGGCATACGGGTGGTTCTTCACTGTGGTCGCCCAGGGGTTACTCACTGATGTGGCTGCGACTCTGCCCCAGGAGAAGGAGCACAGTATTTCCCAAATGGATCCTGCCACGACTATGTGTTAGGCAGAGAATTCTAAGTGGAAAACTTGAGGGTGTAGACTTGGCTGGCTCAATGTGGGACACTTGGCAACTTTCCTGTGGGGTACACAGCCCAGCCAGGGGTGCCCTCTGGACAGGTCTCAGAGAAGCTCGGGGTGGGGTGGAGTGTGCAAAACTAACATCTCTAAGAAGCAGCCCACAGACACTTAGAGATTGTGGCATAATGAGGAAAAGACACCGGCTGGCCCCTGAAGCCAGGATCCAGGACAGGGAAGGTCAGAAGACTTGGTCCCTAGGGCAGACGTGGGGGGCTATTCTTGCTGTCCCTGCTTTGTGGGAGGGATCAAGTAACCCATGCTGACTGGGCCTGCAATAAGGAGCGCCCTGAGTTCCGAGGGCTGGCTGCTGCCCAGCAGAGGGGACCCCAGACCTGGGTGAGTTCACTCCAGCGGGAACCCTGAGGACCCAGGTGGGGGGGGCAGGGCAAGGGAGGAGAAGGACTAGAGCCAATGCCATTTGGAACCCTCCCAGAGTGGCAGGACAGAAAGTCACCCTGCCTGTGGGAAGCTGACCTCCCTTCGTCCTTAGTAACTGGACAGCGATGACCCTGAGTCACTGCCACCTCCAGCGCCACGTCCATCAAAGGCCAGCTTGACCTCTGCAGCCTGCGGTCTTCCCCGCCTCTCTGCCTGCCCTTTCCTTGGTAGAGAGAGGGGCAAGTGGCATAGGGCGGCAGGGTGAGGAGGGACAGGGAGCAGCCGGGAAACAAAAGGAGACCATGAAGGCTGAGCCCTGGGGATGCGCTTCGTGCAGAACCCTGAGTTTCATTAGATATAGAAAGGTAGGATGAAACAAATAATATTCACTCAGTGATGCAGTTTCAAAGTCGGAAGCTAGCCTTGATTTCAAAGGACTTGCGTGTGACGCGATGCGTGGCTTTTCTTCTGTCTCTCTCTTTATAGGTAAGTGACATTTCATTCTGCTCATCCCCAAGGCAAAGCTGGATGTGTTTAAAAATGAAAAAAATTGAGTGGAAAAGGAACAGGGGAGGTGGGAAGAGGTGGAAGTCGAGGGTCTGTTGGCACAGGTAGGTGGCCGCTCAGGGTCTCGTTTTCTGCCCAGACTCGGGGCGACTTTTCTCTGGGGCGGGAGGTCCAGGTCCTGGCTGTGGCCTCAGGGACAGTGGCCCCTGCTCTTTGAATGCCAGCTGGTGCTGTGGCCCTGCCCTGGCCAGGGAAGCTTTCCTGCTGAAGTGCCAGGTTGGAAGTGCTTTGCATTTCGTGCCTCAGTACTACTGGAAGGGCAGGGGACAGTTGCATGTGTCCTGAGAGACAGAATTAAAGCATTCTGGGGAGGAAATGCAAGGGTGGGGGAGACTGACATTCCCGCTGTCAGGGGACTGGGAGAGGTGCGCGTCTTTCTGGACAGAGAGAGGCTGGTGGAGAAACTGAGGCCTGGCCCTTCAGCTTCCTCCCCTCTGTGTCAAGCCCACTTAGTGTCTGTGCATCTCTCTTGAGGATTGGGTGCTGAGGCTTAAGTCCATGCATTTTCTGTAGCATGAAGTAGAGTGACGCTCTGAAAAGCTGTGGCAGGGTGGGTGGGGGATCTACGGCTGTAACCCCTGGACTCTTCCTGGCCAGCCAGGGGGCCGGGCTGCAGGGCCGCCCGCTCTGCTCCACCGTCCTCTGTTTCCCCTCAGGCTGTGTTGCGAGAGTGCTTTTGTTTCCCCTGTAAGTTGCCAACAATCCACTGACGTAAGTGACCGATGGCTCCATCCCTTGTGTGTTTGCTACTTTTCCTGATGAGAAAGAGAGAGAAATGTAAAATATCCCATTCAACAGGCCATAAATCTAGACTGAGAATGTAAAACCCAATTCGATACAAATACCTAAAACATGCAGTGCTTTCCTGTACAATTAGGAGCATACACAGAATTGAGAGGAGCATGGCCCGGTGAAAAAGGGAGAAACATAAAATATAACTTCCACGTACATCAGAAATCTCAGAGGAAGCCATCCCATGCAGGGGAAAGAGGTGAATCTGTGGATTTCAGAAATATGAGAATTTGTTTGTAAAGTTGTCTACTCCCATTGGTAAAAGTTAGCTAGATATGATGGCACAGGCCTGAGATCCCAGCACTTTGGGAGGCTGAGGCAGGAGGATCATAAGTTTGAGCCCCACCTGGGCAACTAGTGATTTAGTGAGACTCTTATTCAAAATAAAAAGGATTAGGGGTGTAGCTCAGTAGCTTACACGCACACACACACATGCACACACAGACATGCAAATACAGAACTGAATACACATAACCTTTTAAGTCACCTTCAATAAAAGGGAAAACATTCAAAACTCAAGTCTCCCCCCAACCAGGGAAGAGCGTCACTGCGCATAGAAAGTTACCCAAAGTCTCTTTTCCTGACGTCAAGTCCCAATTCTGCGGTCTCTTATTATACCCCTCTGAAGACATTCGACCCTACTACACTTTCCTGGCTGGAGACACAGCGGGATACCAGTCCGCATCTGCCCTGCATCTGAGGAAAGGAGGCTGCCGGCTCACTGGAGCCCAGCCCAGCTCGGGTTCCACGGCCCCACTCTCCGCTCTGCAAATGAAGAAATCCTGCACCGGTGAAGCACTGTCACCATCAGACCCGATGGGCCAATTAACACAGGGGACTGTGGCCACAGGGGTGTCCGCAGCCTCTGTGTCACCATCAAGTTGGATTGCGTCACTGGCTCAGCGGGAACATTCACAGAGCGACAGCCACAGCATAATTCCTCCCTCTTTTTGGCTGGGAATGAGACAGCACCACCCCATCTTCCCCTTCTCTGCTTGCTCAGCTCCCAGACCAGGCAAGGAGCCTAAAGAGCCTCAGCTGACTGTGATGGATGAGGTCGGTGTCTAGACTTTCCTGTTCATAAGGAGGTAATAGAGTATATGACAGTTTTACAGGGGAGTTTCCACAGACATAAGTGCACGGGGCAGATCTGAATGGCTGGAGTCCACTGTGAGGATACAGAACCTCCCGGACAGCAGCTCTGTCCCTCCCCGCCCAGCCCCGTGGACACTCGCACAGACACTTACTGCTAGATGCATAGTCCCGGAGCTGGGATTTTGTCTTTGAAAGGTCACTGAGAGCAGAGAGGCTTCTCAGCACCTGCTCTGGGGACCCGTGTTGCCTTGTCTGCTCCATCACTTGCCCGAGGCCTCCGCCGTCTCTGTGTCTACATTCTCAGTGCAGCGGCCTTGCTCACAGGCTTTTAACACCCTCAGAACCCCCCACCCCACTGGCCCTCCCTCCCCAGCGCCCCTAGGGCACTGAACTCCTTCTGCTCCAGAGTTGATTTCCCTCGTCCATTCTGTGTCCACTCGGGCCCTGTGGCCTTCTGTGACCCCTGTCTGCTGCTGCCTGTCCCCCTGGAGCAAGGGGCAGGCCCTCAGATGGAGTCGAGGCTTCCTGCACTCTGGCATCTCTGAGTTATAGGAAACAGCAGTGAATCCAAACTCTGCTGTGTCCAGTGGCTTCTAACAGAGGAGGAACAAAGAATCATCCTGTCTTCGACAGCAGCTGAGCCTCCACCAGCCTTGGAAATTTGCCTGCTTTAGACTTGGTGAATTTCCATTCTTCAGAGGAGTTGATTCCATTCCTCTAAAGTTTGCCATGACTGGCTTTCAGATACCTTACGAAATACCACACACACACAGCTTTGTTTTCTGAACAATCTGTGGCATCGGTTTTGTCCCCCTTTCCCATACAAGAAGACTGAGGCTTAAACTGGCCAAGGTCATCTGACCTTGAAGCTTGAATTTGAACTGGTGACTATGTGACTGTAACCTCCTTGCTTTCCTCAGCTTAGACCTTACCCAGGGTCTACACAGAAAAGGGTAAAAGAGAAGGAAATCCTTGGCCATTCTTGTCTTGCTCTTTTCTCATCATGCAAATCAACCAAACTCTTACACACTCTGTGGAAGGCTCTGGAGGAGCCAGTACAAGTGGATAAAAATAACTCGACCCAGGTTTAGAAAAACTGAGTTTGAGGCCTTTATCTGCCATTAATTCACTGTGTCCCCTCAGGCAATTTAATTCTCTGAGTTTCTTACATGAAGCCAAAGGCAAACCAAGTGTAATACTTCAGAAGCCAAGTCAGAGACCCAGTAATAGAAGAATGCCATTAAAAAGATGCTCTAACGATGTGTATTATTACCTGGAAAATTCCTGCTACCCTCGGCCGGCCTCCAAATCCCTAAATCTAGCCCTTGATTCTTCTGATGAAGTCTAGAATTTTTCTAAAGTAAGGAGCAGTTCCTGGCAGCTTTCTGAATCTTCACTTCCTTTCAATACCAAGCCTAGTGGAGAGCAAAATTAGCTGCCACTCACTCCCAAACACGTGGGCCTCAAGGAAATTAAATTCTCCCTCTCTCCAGCTGTCTACCCCCAAGTGCCAGGTACCAAATGGATGTGCTTGCTTATGCAGTTTCTCCTTCCTGTACATTAACTTAATCATTTTAGGAAAATAAACCAAGTAGATTTGAGGTGTAGCTCATTATCCCAAAGCCAAAAGTTTAGAGAATGCAGTTACTAAGACATCTACTGCTCTGTCATCAGTGTGAGATTTCAATAGTTTTTTTCCAGCAGTGTTTAAAGCCACCCTGTTATATATGTTGCCTTCCTTTGATGACATAAAGAAAGAAGAGAAATACAGTTAGAGACGTTAAGAAAGGACCCAGTACCACTCAGCACAGCCTGAGCAAGGCTGACCATGACTTTACTCCAGGAAAGAGTTTCAGCACCAGGGACAGAACCCTGTAAACCCCTGGAGGCCTCAGGGACTCCTGGACTGGCCTATTCCCTTCCCTTGCCTTTCCTTAACCCTCTCCAGAGCATGTCTTCTTAACCCTGACCTTTGCCCAGTAGCTCCAAGGGAAAGGCCTTTTGCACAACATGGTGAGACAGGTTCAGATCCAAAGTGGCTGCAGTCATGTGGAAAACCAGGCGGACACTTCCTGGCAAGCGGAGGGAAAGAGGTCCATCCCACTGCCAGACACCACTCTGTCCTTCCTAACTTTGTACCTGGATGTCCAAACCCCAAGTGCTTCAGAGGGTGACTAGAAGGGGTGGTCATGGGACAGAGGTCACAGCTTGTGCCCTTGTAGGTGGTACTGGAACACCGAGGGTGGAAAGCCTGGCAGGGTCCCATGGGGAAGGCAGCTGAGCCAGGGCAGAGGCCTCAAGAGAAATCAGCTCTTGCTCACATGTTCACTTGGATTTCCAGGCTCTAGAATTGTGAGAGGTCAATTCCTGTAGTGTGAGTCCTGGCGTTTTCTATGGCAGTCCCAGGAAGCTAGTGAGGTCCCCTAAAGAGATTTTTGAGAGTCAGCCCTAGTGTTTGGGGGTGAGTAGGGGCTCTCACCTGCCCTGGAAGGAGTAGGCTTGCAAATCACCTCTCTGTTTCCTCATTTTTCTTGACCTTTGGCAAGTTTACTCTCAATTTCCTTAATGTACAATGGGTATAATTTTCTCACTATTGTTTAGAAAATTAATTGAGATAATGATCAGTAATATCTTAAGACACACACTACCCAGCAACAGTAATCTAATTCTTGCTATCTCTTAACAACCATAAAAATAAGTGCTAACTGTTGCAGTGTCATGTGGCGCCCTCTGGGACTTGTGATAAATACCAAGATCATCTTCTTCAGTCTGCCTGGCCTTGTCCTCTCTTGATAAGTGAAGACAGTGCCCTGCTCTCACCTCCACTCCTAGGACTGTTGAGTTCCTCTCCCGAGGGATCAGGGAGTTCAGCGAGGACTGTGCATCCCCTGCCTGGCACATCCTGACACTTCCCCTCTCTGTCCCTGCACAGCACACCAGAGGCTCCCATCCCACCCAGCCCTCCCTCTACACTCACATTTCCAGAGCGCACCTTCATTTCCATGAGCTGTGGGTGCACTCGCCTATGACCAAGCTCCAAGGGGTACTCGGAATGTTTACCTCACAAAAGAGCTCATTCATTGATCACCAGCACAAACTGTTCTGCAAACACATGAGACATGGGGGAGGCCTCACCCTGGCCACCTCTGCCAAGAGTGTGCTGTGGGAGGTGGAGAAATATCCTGGCTCTGATTTCTTCCGCTGCCAGGAGCCCATGAGATCCAGGTAGAGGCTGATGAAAGCCAAGAAACCCTGGAGACCTTCCCACTGTGCTGTCACTGATGACAGGCCCTTGGCTTCTGTATGCAGAGGGGATAGATGCCAGAGCCTTGGGGCAGAGCCTCAGAGTCCCACTGAGCCTGAGGATGGTCACCCTGGGAGGCTCATTAACTTGCACAAGGCCCAGGAACCCACAGTGAAGAGGCAGGACTGGCTCCCAGCATGGTTACCCTGGAGCCTGGGATGTTGGAGACTATGTGAATGGGCTTGTGTCTTGGTTTCCCAGAGTGAAGTACTCTCCAAACAATGCAATATAGCACCATCTACTGTCAGTGATGCTCCAACCCCCTTGAGGAAGAGTCCCAGCTAGGACTACGTCTTTGTTTTATGCTCCCATTGAAGAACATAAGTAAGTGATTTATGTTTTTAAATAGAAATGCATTTGTTACAGTTCTGGAGGTCAGGAAGTCCAAGATTAGCATCTGGTGAGGGATTGCTTCCTGTTATATCATCCCACCACAGAAAGCATCACCTAGATACAAGGGCAGGCTCAGAGGAAAGGCCACAGACTCATCCTTTATTACTTTTTTAAAAAACTGTTTCCACCATTCCTGCAGTAACCACATCAACCCATTCATGCTGACCATGTCATCGTGGTCTGGTTAAGTTTCAAGGACTCGGTGACCTAACACTATTGAATGAGAATTGTGGGGGACACATTCAAACCATAGCTTACTACCACTTGAGAGTTGCAGATTAAAATAAAAATTATACATTAGGAGCTGAGACAGGACCAGGACTGTGCCCCTGGGCTCTGCCAGGCACCCTCCTGACCCTTCCGTGTTGGGCAGGGGTGAGGCAGAAGGTAAAATGAGGCTGAAGCCAAGACTGAAGAGGACTAATATTCCCCCTTCTCATTCCCAATTTCGGACAAACATGGGGCCCAGAAGTGAGTGAGGGAATTAAATTAATGAACACAATTTCTCCCTGTCATTGAACTCTGACTAATGAGTCTATTTCTGGGTAATAAGAAGGGGCAGGAAGTGACAAGGCAGTGTAATGAATTAGTGGCCCAGAACCTCGTTAGTCAGAATAATCTTTCCACGAAAGATAAATGATGCAAACATTAATTATAAAGCCGAGGTGGAAATGCATCCCATTATTTGGCTCCCTTAGAAATCTATCCCAGTGATTATGAGGCATCTCAGACAACAACAACAACAACAAAGTAACATTTTAGTGAGACTTCTGACCCCCAGGAAGACTGGCTGCCCTGGTGACGGCTGGTGGTGGGACACTGCTGGCCAGATCTGCTTTCTCTGGGCCTTCAGGTGACTGTCCCTCTTGCTGGGCTATTCAGAGCCACCCACCATAGTCACCGAGACCCAGGGAGGGTAACGTTTCCACAAGAAACTATCCCTATCAAAAAAGAGAGAAGGGGAAAACAGCATGGCCAGAAATTTTGCAAGAAACTCTATCTTAAAAGACGAGTCGGAGATCAAAGCTGCAGGGGTAGTAGAGGTTAAGAGGCTCTGGAATCAGCCAGGCTCTGTGTGCTTGGGATCTGTGTGCTTGGGATCACTCCTGGGGCCTTTGTGACACCCAAGAATGGCCGTCATGAGGCATCTGGGTGACGGCGTTGTTTCTGAGCATTAAGTGAGGTCACACTTGGAGGCACCTATGGAGGGGGCCACAGAGCCACGTCTCTTAGCAGTGTCAGAAGGACTGGAGGTGCTTGGGGCAGCTCCCTCACTGCGCAGGTGCGGACTGAGGCCCAGCGGTCCCACAGCCCCTCTGTGGCAGGTGTAAGTAAGTACCTCGGCCTGCTCGCTCCAGGCTCAGGGAAGCTTTGTCATCTCAGGCTGCTTTTGTCCCCGGGGATTTTGGCGGTGACCTAGAAGTAGAGAAGGCTGAATGGATAGTAGGCAATGTTGTAGATAATAGGCTAAGCTGGGTGTAGCTCAGTGAAAGTACTTGCTTAACAGGCGCCAAGGCCCAGGCTCAGTCCTGGCACCCAGCAGTGGCAGGGAAGGGCAGGGAAAGAAGGAAGGAGGGAGGAAAGAAGAGAGATGGAAAAGAAAAGAAAAAAGTGCAGGTGCTGGGACAGTTTCTCGGGAGAGTCAATAAACCACGGAAACTACACACGATAAAAAGTTCCTCGCCGTGGGGTAAGGGTCTGGCCTGGCTGGGGGCTCGGAGGGGCCCCTGCTCCTGAAGCCCTCTGTCCTGTCCCGTCTGCTGGAGGGAGAGGAGTTTGCACGAAAGACGCCGAAGCCCCTGCCTCCTTCCCTGGCCTCCGGTTGGAGCTGGGCCCACCTTTGATTTTAGGGCCCTGTGATTATCTGACTGGCAATGCTTGGTAATGAGAGAAGAGAAAAAAACAATTAATTGGAAATGAATTTTAATTGCCTCTGACTTCTCATTTGTAGGCTATTAAAATGAGTTTCCTATTAAGCTGCCACGTTGGGCGGCCTCCAGGAGAGCGGAAGGGCCCGCGCTGTCCTTCACCTGACTCCTGACCTCTGTCGCAGCCTTGGTCGTCGGTGTAGAAACAGGAGTTGCGGGTTTTGAACAGAATAAACCAAATGGGGAAAAATGCTGAAAAAAAAATCTTGCTGTCACAATCTTATTTTTCTTCTTTCTTTTTCTCTCTCTTTTTTTTTCTCAACAACAAATGTCCATGTGTTTATTAGCCTGTGGCCGTGCCTGGCTGCGTGCACACTGCTAAGTGCTGCAGGCAGGTTGCTCAGGGAACCAGGCCATCAGGTCTGCACACTCCTCCTCAGCCGGCGCCTGTCTACCTGGACTGCAGGGTCCAGGTGGGGCTGAACAGGGACAGAGGGGCAGAGAGGTGCTTGCAGGACACCGGGTGGCAGGGGCTGAAGGGGCAGCCAGGCCAGCTCCTCCGTCTTCCCCACCTGTCCCTCCACACAGGGGCAGCACTATGGTCCTTCTCACAGGTGGCAGAGCAGGGCCACAGCCCCAAGTAGGCTGTGGGGTGCTGGGTGGCTCCCCTGCCCCCTCCTGTACATTTTGACCCAGTCGAAGCCGGCAGCACAGGGCCTGAGGCCCCCCGCACAGGACGGCAGCCCAGCCCCCCTGGCTGACTTCCCCAGCCTCCTGTCCTCCTCCCTTACACCAGGCTCCCTCCTCTGCCAGCCCTGTCCACCATGCTTGGCTGAGCCTTCCTCTCCACACCTGCTTCTTTGCAAAAGAGCCAGAACTCCTCCATAGTGTCTCGGCTCAAGAATTTTCTAGGTGGCTCCTGGCCTCCTGCCTTTCCAGGTAAATCCTGTACTCAGCAACTCTGGCCAGCAGAGGAGGCCATTTCCACTGGCTTAGGGCAGAGGCTCATCAGCCTGGGAGCCCTGACCCACCCCTCAGCTCCCTGCGGTGCCTCTGGCTCCCTCTCCCTCTCCAGCCCCTCAACACACAATTTATTTATGAAGGGCCAGCAGCACCTGTCTCCTGCCATCTAAATTACCTGCGTGGCTTGAGGGGGATCCTCACAGGTTTGTGCACCAGCCTCACTAGTTCTCAGCTTACTGAGGCGCGGTGGGGTGGATGCCGATTCTGGGGGTGCTGGGACCCAGCCCTGTCCCTTGGCCTGCCCTCTATCATGGCCCATGCTGCACTGGGCACCTCTGCAGGTCCGCAGAGGTGGCAGATGCCTGGGGAGAGCCCCGTGAGAACAGCCGAGAGTCAGCGGAGTGAGAAGCTGAGGCCTTGGGCACATTTGCAGGTCAGGAAGGTTGCTAATCAAAGAGATGAGGCCATAGCAAAGTGGCAGTGGAGGTGATGCTGCCTCCTGGCCCGAGGGCTGAGCCCCTTTGAAGGTCACAACGAGGTCTGGGGTCTCTAGAATTTGGTACCTGTGACGTAGCAGGTTTCAGCTCAGGAATAAAGAGGCCCCTCTCCAGCTTCAATCTCAGGGTGCTGCCCTGGGCCCCCCTTGCCATCCCTTTTTCTCTCTCTTTCTCTGAGCCAGTTGGCTCCGGTGTAGACCGGACCCACAGCAAGCCCTGGGCAGAGGGGCAGGAGCGGGCTGAGTGTGGTGGCCACAGCTGCACCATCTCCCCGCCCAGGCCCAGCACCTCCAGGAGCCACGGGGTGAGGTTCGTGAGCGGCCAGGCTGGGTCGCGGAGACAGTGATGGACTGGCAGAGGCACCTCTGTGGCAAACCTTGAGGTGACCTAGCCGTGCACCAGGTGACTTTCCAACCCTGGAGGAGCTACATGGGCACACATGAGCCCCAAGAGCTGGCACCCCCTCTGTGGCCCAATCTTCCGGGGGTCCTTGTTGCTCTGCTTCTGCTCTGCTGCGGCATCCTTCCTAAGCAGGTGACACAGACCCCAGAGGGAGATGTAGCCTTTCTGTCAGGTGCACCAGGACAGCGCCGGCCAGGCTCCAGGCCCGGGTGGAGGGAACTGCTCTCTGTGCCCCATTTCTGTCTAGACCAGAATGACCATGTGTGTCTGTCTGTCTTGTGCCCTCCCTGTCCTGGCCACCGCCCACCTCTGTTTAAATGGGCAAAGCCTTCCCTGGTATTGGCAAGAGGCAGGCTGGGTGCACACTCACCACCCCAGCTGACCCCTTCATGGGTGTCTCTCCGGGGGGCTCTTCATGCACCCCAGGAGCCACGCTGCTTACATGTGTACCAGCTGGTGGACCCCAGGGTGCCCTCTGCCTGTCTGTGTGGTGCTTCGTGGGCCGGGAGAGCAGAGGCCTTCCCTCTGCAGGCTGCCCTCTAAAGAAAAATGCAAGCACAGGGCTTGGGCACCCCACCACATGGAGGAGTTTGCTTTCGGCCCCCTGAAGCTCCAGAATGTTGATGTCAAACTCTGATGGTTGGAAAGCGACCCAGAGAAGAGGCTGGGGAGAGCAGTGTCTCGGGGAGATAATTGACTTTGGAAATGCTCTGTCTGAGACGGAGGAGGAAAACAAGTGAAAATATGTTATTTTACAACCTTGATACTCCTGACCTCACTAAAGATAAATACACAAGAGTAGAGGCCAGCAGGTAGCTGGGAGGATCCTTGCGTGGGGTACTGGCGCCCTCTGATGGCCAGGAGAAATAGTGCAGCCTCTGTGGGTTTTCTTCAGAGTAGAACTGGGCAGGAGGGCTGGGCATCGCTGCGCTAGGAACTGAAAAGCCTCTAGAGCAAACTGAGAAGAGGCAAAGATCGCAGGTGTGTCCCGTGTGGATCCAGCACATTCTTGTCCCTCCCAGGGCTCGAAGAGAAGCAGGAGCCGCTGTGGCAGGAAGAAAGCTCAACCCTAAAGCTGTTTGGTCTTTGTGCTGTATCACAGCGTGCCCTGTGTGGGTGGGTCCCCTGGACCCAGTCAGTCCTTTCTCACCTGGAGACACTTCCAGCTTCTTGCAGCTGGGAAGCTCTGCCCTTGGGGGATGCAGGGACAGCCAGAGCTGGCCAATTGGTGGGACACGGCGTCTGCACTGTGTCTCTTCTTGTCACTTGAATAATCTAGGGCTGCTGTTGTTCCTCCAGCTTCAGCGAATCTGCGGTTCACCCTGTAAATCAGAGTCAGCCCTTTTGGTTTTATTTGCGGTTATAGGAACCTTACCATTGGTACTGACAAGCACAGTTTCCCTGTGACTCTGTCGCCCTGAAACTCTAAATGGTGAAGATCTCCCTGGGGGGAATCCAAGTTACCAGGCCCTGGAACTCACTGCGCCCTGGGACAGGCCCTCACAGGAAGTCTGCCAGCAGATACTCTGAGCTCTGACCAGGCATCAAAATACATGTTCAGCTGGGGATTTAGCTCAGCGGCTCAAGCGCCTGCCTGGTAAGCGCAAGGTCATGAGTTTGATCCCTGGTACCAAAAACCCAAAACCAAACAAACCAAAAACCCACACATGTTCACAGCTAATGCTGTTCGGTTTCCTGTGTACCATTTTATACAGATCCTGAGCCACTGACTGCTAGAAGAGAAGGTGCTCTGGTGCGGGAAAGCCCCACAGTGCCGTCTTCAGTAGCAATCCCACTGTGCACAGAGTCTGTGGTCTCTTAAGACATTTAGCACAGGCGAGCAGACCTCAGCCCTCCCCCGACCCTCCTCCTGGGCCCGGCTGGCCTTCTCCATGTCCAGATCCATCTCTGTGTTAGCTGCTGTGTGAGACCAAGAAAGTCATATATCTTCCCTGCACAAACCCTTGGGATATTTCTGTTTAGCAAGACAGCAATCTCGGCAGCTACACTGTTTTATTAAGTGTATTAAACAGCTGAGAAGCTCATCTGGTGGCCGCAGTTTGTTGACTGGTTGTCTTGGCTGCATCCCAATGTATCATGGGTTGTTTTCCCAACACATTTTAAAATTCTCATTACCAGCTGTGATATGATTTCACTGGCGTCCTTGTTATAATTTTTATCATCATACTAGACCACGATCCAGACTAGACCTTTGCCCAGTGCACGACGGCGGCCCCCGAGGAGCGGCCTGTGAATGATGGTGTTGCGTGTTGAGTGCCGACTGTGGACTTTGGTTTCCCCAGCTTCTCCTGACAGCCCCAGAGGACAGCTGGTAGGGCACGATCTCAGCTTAACAGCCAGAGATCCTGAGGCTTGGGGAGGCTGAGTGATTTTCTCAAGTGTCATAGCTACCAAACCCTACAGGGGACACCTATATATATGTACATGAATATATACATGTGTGCTTATGTACATCCACTTGCGTATGTGCTTAAGTGTGCATGTGTGAGTGTGAACCTGCATGCTGTCTCTGTGCTCCCAGTGAGGACACCAATCCACCCCTGACCCTGACTTCAAAGCCCATGTGTTCCTCACGGCAGCCCCCATCCCTCCGTGCAAGGCTTGGTGTGGATTCCCCCGGGCCCAGGTCCTACAAACAAACTGTCAGCATCTGTCTGCGTTCTCTGACGCATTTTAGATTTTCAGCCCCTTACAGCAGCGTGGCGTGGTCCGAAGGTGAGCTGAGAAGCTCAGGCTTCTCCTTGGCACTGCTTCCAGGGCATGAACCTGGGGTGCCCAGCACGATAGATGGGGACTTTTTTTTCCCTTTAATATATAGTGCTGGACAGGCAGGCAAACTATTTGGAGCAAAGGTTTGACTCTGAAATGTACAGCGCACATTTGCTTGTTTTGAGAGGGCCGACAGCGAAAGGACAGCCTTGATTTCGGACACGTCTTTCCCTTCTGGAGAATCTGACTGTTTACAAGGGCCTGCTAGAAAACTCAGAGGCTCATTATACCTTTAAAATATGTTAACCCACAGGAAGGGAGATGCTTTGAAATGTTTAAGTGCTCTTTGATTGTAAAAAAAAAAAAAAACTGAGTTTTTCTATACAACTGCACAAAGTAAAACCAAAATCAATGGGTAGAAGTTATTTGGGAACAACTAATTCACTGTAAAATGAATTTTAATGATCTGTGGTGTTCCTACAAGGCCTGAGCTGCCTGGTAAATTTTAGCACTGGGGAACGCACGTGTGTACACACACTAGCAAATACATGCAATGTGCCTGTGAGTGCAGGCACACGTGCAGATGTACATGCATCGGCCCAGAGCTGTGTCTGCACATGTATGCTCAGGTGCACATGTATGGGTGTGAACTGCACACCTGTCCTTGTGCACACAGCAAGGACACCTGTAGGAGACAGAAGGTTTAGCCCATGACGTGCGACCCGGCATCCTCATTTGCTTTTCAAAGATCTCGGGCACATCACAGCCAGTTGCTGCAGAGCTGTGTCTGCGCAGAGCATCTGCCTGTACCTCAGCTTTGAAATATCCAAACCCTAAGAGAAGCAACCTCAGTAGCAGGAGGAGCTCCCTCAGGCCGCTCCGTGTCCCCTGGGAAGCTGGCACCCTCGTACACAGCCCAGCGACGGAATCCAGGAAATTTCACTCAGGTCCCCAGCTCTTCGCAGTCTGCCCAAAAACCTCCTGCTGTCCCGCTAATGTCTTTTATTATGTTTGCTCCCGGTCGCTGGCCCTACCACTTAGCTGCCTTCGGTGGTTGCCAGACCTCTTTAGATGCCGAGCAGCTTCGCAGCCTGTCTTTGCGGAGGCTCAGGGGCGCCAGGGGCGCCAGGGGCGCTGGGCCCTTTCTGCTGCTGTGCAGGTCACTGCCCAGTCTCAGTAAGCGACGACCGCGGGTAGGTGGAGGGGAGGGAATCTGGGGGCCAGTGATCCCCGCCCCAGACCCCCACACTAAGCAGAGCATGACTTACAGGGGAGGCAGCCAGCCGGGCCAGGCTTGAGGTGTCCGGCTTGAATTCTGTTGGCCCCTTGGGATTGCATTCCAGGCCCAGGTCCAGGGTCCTTGTGCCTGCGGCGGCGCCCTCTAGTGGCAGTAATGAGAATTGAGCGGCGCCCTATAGATGACGCGCTAGAAACACGCAATATATTAGTATTTATTATTAATACCCCAGCAAGGCGCCCTGAAGCGAGACTAGCAGAGTGAAGTGGAAAAGTCTTTAAAAGGCGGAAAAACTACGCGGAAAACTAGAAACAGCGCGACGCGTCCCGGGCCCCTCTCCTCCCTCCCCACCACGACCCTGTCCAGGTCAGGCCCTGCCTTGCTGAGGGAGCCCGCAGCCCGCTAGCGGCAGATGTTCTCGTGATCCACGCAGGCGGGGAGGGCCGCAAGGAAGAAGCCAGGGTCCGCGGTCTGCTGTTGCAGTGAGAGTTGCTGAAGTGAGTGGGCTGTCACCCCAACGGCCCAGGAAGATGAGGGCCCTCTGCTTCCCTGCCTGGGCCCAGGACAGTATGGGGAGGCAGAGAACCCGGGGGCACTCATCACGCGTGACTGACACCCTTCGCCCCTGAGGCGGCGCCAGGACTGGGCGCCAGGGCTGTCTGACCTTCCCTTCGGGCAGCAGCTCAGGCCTCCTTCAGTGAGCAGGACAGTGCCCGCACGAGGGCCAGCACTAGGGGGCAGCATCCCGGCCCGGCGTCCTTCTCCGTCTCGACACACAGCCCTCGGTAGGCACAGGAGGCAGGGGCATGCGGGCTGAGAGGGACCCTGTTCCAGTCAGTACCGCGGGCCTCACGCTGGAGCTTCGTCCCTGCAGCGGGGTCCTGGCTGAGGGACTGGGCACTTCCAGACACGCTGCTGTTTCCGCGCCCGCGCACATCACTGGTTTCCCTCAGCGATGCTGCTCGTTCCCTACCTTCCGCTCTCCCGTTTCCCTCTTCCTGGCTCTCCCACTAAGAAGGGCCCTTGGATCACCTGCTATTTTTCAGCCCTGGGCAGGGACTGTCCCTGGTTCTGTTCCCTGCCTTCTATCACTGCTCCTGTCATTTCTGAACCTGTGCTTCCCTGCCAAGCAGAAGCTGAGCGGTCCGAGTTGTGCACCTTGCTGCATGGAGGAAGGCGGTGCAGGCCCGGCCGCCTCTGCCCGCCTGCGGGGCGGTCTTGTTGCACTCTGCCTTCTCTCATGCTCTTTGCTCTTTGCTCAAGACTTCCCAAATGGGGAGGGAATATCGCATGGTTGGAAAGTACTCAAGCAGCATGACCATTTAGGGCAGAGGCCCTGGAGCCACCGCTGGGCCTCCATGGTGTGCTCATGAATGAGAGTCAACGCCATCTCGCCAAGTTCAGGAATCTGTCACCTCTCACAGGGGACATCCCTCCTATATTCTTTACCTCAGTCTTCTTGGGTCCAGATGGATCCCCATCTCAAAGTCAGAGAATGAGAAACGAGTAATGGAAGAAAAGGAGGCCACCTGCAAGAGTAGAACCCAAACTATATCAGGTGTTGTCAAGGGCTTTCATCCTGCCTGCCGACTCCAATCACTTCCGGTGGCTAGAGTAATCGGGAGAAAGACTCCAAAGCTGAGTATGGGCTTAACAGATAAGGTGGCTGTGATTGATTAGTCATGCCTGCATTGGGCAGGGATAGAGGAGGGCTCTCACTTTTCTCCTGCAGCTAAGGGGTGCTTACTGTGGAACTCTGTCCACACCGTCCTTCTGTGACTTGCACCCAATTTCTCCCATTCTTTTCTGACAGTTGCTGCATCTTAGTTTCCCCTGCTAAGATAGTAACAAAAAAATTGTAGCAAAGCTACAGAATTCACATCCCCTGAAATGCCATAGAAATGCAAACTCTTGGGTCCCACCACAGATGTGCTTGCTGATTTAGAACCTTGGGGGTGAGCCCTCTGGGTCACACCAGTGTGGGCCAAGGTGACCCACTGTGTTAGGACATAAGGGACACGGAGGTCACATCAGAAAAGGCTAGCGCTGGTTTTTGTCCAATTTCTATTTTTTAAACAAAGTCACAGGAAGGTGAATCAACTGCTTAAGGATTCTCTGGGTGAAGTGGCCGGAGAAGGACCCATATTTTATAGCAACATTCAGCAGCAGATTTTATCGAGCTTCAGTAAATCCCTCCTGGACAGCGGAGGATGAAGTTCCCGGGGTGAGCGCGCGGCGTGAACTCGGATGGGGACACCGCTGTGAGGCCTGACCCGCCATCCCTCTCCACTATTTACGCCTCTGTCTCCCTTGGCTGCTTGCACCTCGCCTCACTGAAATCACGCAGAGAAAACGCCATGAGGCTGAGGTGGAAAGGGCACCAGGCAACAGGAAGGCACGCGTGGCTACGTGGGCACCTGTGTCGGTCTCTGGGTGTGAGCTGTGTCTCTGTTACTGGGTATCTCTACTCGTGTCTGTGCGTGGGTCTGCAGGTGCATCTGTGCTAATTCATATCTGTGCACATCTGTTCGTGTGCCCGTGGGTGTGTGAGTCTGCTAGTGTGCCTATGGGGAAATGTGGCTCTATGTGCACAGCTTTGTATATGTCTGTTTGGGCATCTGTGTATATTTGTCTGTGCTGTGTGTGTGTGTACATGTGTGTGTCTGAGTGTGTCTGTCTCTGGATGTTTCCGTGCACCTATTTCTGTGTGTGTGTGTGTGCACACGCGTGTGTCGCGTGGCTGAATGTCTCTGTGTCTGTCTCTTCAGGACTATCTGTGCATGTCTCTGTGTGAGTGCTCTGAAAGTCAGTGTGCACGTGTGCCTCCTTCTGTGTGCATGCGTGTGCGTTCCCACCCTTCCCTCCCAGCTCTCTGGCCAGGGAATGGAGGTCGGAGTGAGTGAGCAGGAACAGGCTGAGGTCCCCAGCTCCCCGCCCCCTGGAGAGGGCCGCGGAGCACACCCGTGGCCTTCGGGGTCTCTTCCCCAGTGTGGGACCCTCATTGCTGTTGTCTACCTCTCTGGAGCCCTGGGTTCCTCCAAGTCTGCCGCAGGGACTCAGAACCTTTTACACAAAATAGCAGCTGCAAGCTAAGCCTTCCAGGGCTTCTGCAAACCACGGAGGAGCAGCTGCCAGAGTCTGGTCCAAAGCAGCCCAGGCTGGCCTCCTTCTCTCCCTTGGCCTAGGCCGGCCACTCTGCACTGCGCCCCCTGGTGGCCCTGGGCGCATGCAGGCTCAGGTTTGCTGATAAGGTAGCTCTCTACAAACGACAGAGGAGTGGTCCACTGAGGCCAGATAGCTGTATCTGCAATCGGCTCTCTCAGGCCAGACACGTTTCCTCTCACCTGATGTCTTGGTTTCTACCCCCTTCTGATTCCTGGAGCCCGGGAGAGAGTGGGATCCAGCAGCCTGGGCCAGGCGAGGCAGCTCTATCCCGGGGTTTGTGCACCTGGCACTTTTCCCCACCAGCCAGGCCTGCGGCGAAGCACAGTGAGCTTGGAACGCAGGTAAATAACACACAGGTTCCAGGCCAGCGACCCTCCCCTTTCTCTCCTCCTGACCCACACCCTAGGCTCATGGGACCATGGAATCTGCTGGTATGAAGACCTGCAGACTCCTCTGCTTGGCTCCTTCTCCTCATGATAACTGAACTCACCTCCTCCAGAGGCAGCTGAGGGGCTGCCGTTTCACTCCTGATCACAAGGAGGTGCAAACAACACCGCCCCGCGGGCATGGCCTGCTCTCTGTGCTTTAGTCACTTCCTGGACTCCACATCCCTGTCTGTGCACCTCAGAGGACAGGAAGGGGGCAGAGGGCGGGCTGTCACTCATCCAGCCTGGGCACCGTGCAGGGCACGGTGGGGTGTGAAGACCCCACCCTCCGGCTCCAGTCTGCAGTCTCCGGCCCTGGCTGTGGCAGAACAGGCTCTGGAAGGCCTGCCGGGGGGGCCTCCTGAACAAATTGGGGTGCTGTGGAGAAGCCTGACCATGGCATCAGTGGGGCTCAGTCTCAGAAGGCAGGGTGATCTCTAGTTACAGAAGTGCACCCCACCCTGGATGTGTAGATGCTCAGGGGTCACAAACGGCCTTGAGGGACCCGATTCTATGCCAGCCTCAGGTTCACGGCTCTGAAACTGCTGAGCGGTGATGGAGAGTGGGCAGCTGGAACCTTAGGGATAGAAGCTCCCTGGGGAATGGCTTGTTCTCCCTCCGTGGTGAGAACCGATGGTTTTCCACGCTGGCATCCTACTTGATGGTCTCTAACCTGGTGCCATGTTGGATGTGGGGACAGAGGCCCCTGGAAAGGCAGGGCGTGTGGAACTCACAGAGGACAGGGGGAGACAGGAGGGAGTGGGTGGTCCTGGTAATGGACCCTGAGTCTCCCTGGGCTCTTAGCACAATGCTGCTACTGGCTAGCTTGGCCTTGAGATGGAGCATTGTGGGTAACCTCATCTAACTTCGTTTCTTCCCTCAGTAACACCCTGACAGCCATCTCCAGATCCCGGTGGGAGAGTTAAATGAGCTCACGTGTGCAACAAACTGGGTGCAGTGCATGGCCAGAGACCATGGTGGTCACCATGGTGACCATGGTATCAACAGGAGGACAAAGCCCTCAAAGGCATCTTTCTTCATCTGGGCCAACCTTTCCAGAGGGGTCAGGGACAATACTTCAGACTGGGTAACGCGACATCCCTGAGGTGGCAGTGTCTGTCTGACCCCACTTGCCACCTGGACCCCATGGCAGGCAGCACCCCCTGCTGTGGGGCTGAGTGCAGCCCCTGCTCCCCGCCCGGACTCCCTCCTCTCACCAGAGTCCTCAGCCACAGCACCACTTCCTGCACGCGGCACCCACAGCGTGGGGAGGAGGGCCGGCCACTCAGCTGTCCCTGCCAGTCCCCTGCCACCGCGGCCTGTCTTGTTCTACAGGCAGCATCCTCTTCACAAGGGCTGTCACTTTGGGGCAGCAGGTGGACAGCTGGGAGATTGTCCGGCCCCCGGAGGGAGGCTGTGTGGTTTCCACGGTGCACGTAGCACCTGGGTGCTTCCTCGACTCTCTCCCATCCTTCCTCCCAGGGGTCTCCTTCCCCGCATTGAGAGCAGGAGGGCACCTGGAGGGGGCAGTGCCAACCCCAGCCCGGGAGACAATGTCTGGGGCTGAGACTTGTCGTCCCCAGCTATGTTGGAGGACAGTGACCTCCCACCCCTTCCCCACCATGACAGTGAGCTGACTGGAGGTAGGAGAGAGGACAGGGGGTGGGTGGGGCTCCGGGACGGCAGAGGCTCTTAGCTCTGGAGAGTAAGAGCCCAGAGGGCAGCCGCCTTCTCAGAGCTGGGGCCACAGGGACGACATTTAGGGGGAGGCCCCACCCAACAGATCTTGCTGGCCAGAGTAGGGTGGGGGGGCTTCCTGTGGGACCCCGCAACACCTTTGCTAGGAGGGGCAGGCCAGGCCGTTCCAGCGATGAGGCACTGACCACCTGCTGAACATCTTGGCAAGAGCAGCCAGCAGGGAAAGGCAGGATCGCATGACCAGACTCGGTTCTCCGACACAGACACTGTGACACACCTGGGCACAAACAGAGGGAGCGCTGGGTTGGCTGGCGTCTCCATGAGCTCCTAGTTAGTGTAGCCAAATGGTGGCATCTGTCCCACTCCTGCATCTCCTGTCCGCTGTTGATTCTGTCATGCACTCATTGCTGTCTCCCAGCTGGCTCTCTCAGATGCTGAGACACTGGCCACAGGGCCTTTGCATTTGCTGTTTTCTGCTTGCAGTGCCCCATTCCCCGTAGATGGTTCCCTCAGGTCACTCAAAGCTCCATATCAGAATCACCCCAGTCACCTTTCACAGTAGAAGCAACACCACAGGATCCTATCTCCTCACCGCGGTTTGATTTTTCTTGGCTATTTGTTTCCAACACCTGATATGTACATGCACCTGTTGATTTGCTTGTGTGTCTCCCATGCACCTGGCCCCAGGGAGAGGCTTCCAGCCCGGGAACCTCTGGTCCTCCCCACCTGAGCGGTGCTGAGAGGCTCACAGAGAGGTTCCCATTGCCACAAGGCCGGGGAGGCCGCTCAGGAGGGGCTGAGTAACCGGGGAGGCTCCGCTCCAGCAGGGCCTGGGTGCGGCCGCAGGGGGAGCGGCGGGCTGGGGGCTTCGCCTTGCGCTGCAGCCTGAGCCCTGGGCGCATCTCTGAGGGCTGGGCGCCCCCAGACAGCACAGCCAGGCCGCCGAGGGGCACGGAGAAGAATGGGGTAATTTTCTCTAATTTCCTTTGATGTTTTCAAAGGTAGAAAATAATTTCTGTCCTCTTCTGAGAACCACTTAGCTGTGGGCTAGAGGTTGGAGAAGGTTCTGTCGGCTGGAAATGCTAATTAGAGACCAGTGCGGCCCAGACTTGACCTGTGCGTGGGTCCAGCTGCGCGCGGGGCGGGTGGGGCTGTGTCCCGCGGGGCCAGGACGGGAAGCAGGGATGGAGCTGAGGCCCCGGGGCAGGTGGGTGCAGCCTGGGCGCGCCCTGGTGACACAGTGACCTCCGGCTCTGTCACCTCAGGGGAACCAGCTTCACCAGCCCAGTGTGCAGGGGAGCGCATGAACCCTGCGTGATAGTGCAGAACACGAGAAGGCGGGAAGGGCGAGCCGGGCACCAGCCCTTTACCCCTGAGGCCCGGGGCGTCCAAGGCCACGGGGTCTGCAGCCTGCTGCGCCCCGGACTCCAGGGCCAGTCGAGGCCGCACCTGCCAGGGCCAGCGCCCCGCGCCGCCTCCTCGCCGCCCGGCTGGACAGGGCCGCTGATTCCCAGCCCCGCGGGAGGACAGGCCCGGGACGGAAGCGAGGCCCCTGCGTGCGGTCCGTAGTTAACCTCGGGTGGCCCCGGCCCCCCCCCCCCCCCCCGTGTCCCTTGGACACTAAATGTGCTCGGGCAAAGTGAGCGAGGGACCGCATCTTTAAAAGAAAACTCATTTGCCCAGCAGGCCCCGAGCAGCCAGGCTCGCCCTCCTCCGGAGGGGGTCCTGGGTCAGCAGCCCGGGCTGACAGAGCTGGTGAACCCCGGGGGTTCTCCCATCAGAGGCTGCAGGGCGGCGGTGGCGGGGCCTGCAGTCACAGGGCCGGCCGCCAGGGGGCAGCCGCGCTCCCCGGCGGAGCTGCATCGGGGCCTGCGAAGGCTCAGCGTGGAGCGGGGGCCCACGCGTGGCCTCGGCCTCCCCCCTTCCCTCCCCCACACCCTCCCGCGGCCTTTGCAGAGTGGGTTGCTAAGCCGCGCTGGAAGCAGCGCACTAAGTCCGAGCTCTGCGTGCTGAGTGGGGCTTTCACGTCTCCCGTGGGGGCCAAGACGTCCTTTCTGCTGCGGGGAGTCGGGGTCCGAGCTGTGGACGCCCCACGGCGAGCCCGGGGCTCCCCGCGCCTGCTTCCCCCGCTGCTCCCGGACTCCGCTGTCCTGAGCGAGCTGCTGCGAGGCTTCCCCGGGGCCACGCCACGTGACCACGCAGCCCACGCGGCCTGGGGCTGCAGGACCAGGGCGCATCTGACGGCTGAGGCGTGGGAACCCAGGAGACTTAGAGGGGCCCCTTGGGGTTCCGGGGTCGCTCTGGGGCTCCGTAAGGCAGGTGTTCGGTTAGTGGGTTGCTGGGGCTTAAGAGAAGAATTTGGCTGGTTTTAAATCCACTGGCGCATGCGCTTCTCTCCTGCTCCCCGTGAATCGGATGTTTGCAGAGGAAAACCCTTGGCAGCGCCCTGCAGCCCGGGCACAGCCCGGGGGCTCTGTACTGGGACCTGAGCCCAGAATCGAACCCTTTCTCAGCCAGGCCTGGGCCACGGCCAGCGGCTCGGCGTGGGAACCTGGGGGGACGCTTGGCACCATAGGTAGGCAAGGCACGGGTGGCACGGGGACGCCGGCCTGCCTCAGCCTCCCCTGTGTGGTCGGTCGAGCCCTTGGGAGCCCAGTAATCCTTGGAGGGCAGACTGGAGAGTAACAGGGTAGCAGCGCGGGCGGAGGATGAATGCGCCCTTCCTGATCCCAGCCGGGAAACAGTTCTGCTCGCTGGCTTTGAGGATCTTAATGCAGAAGCTGGCCCAGTGCCGAGGAGAGACTGAGATCTCCACGCGCGTCGCCCTTAGCCCTGCTCCCCGTGGGGACTGACTCTCAGGGTCCTCCGCAGGCAGGGCGGGGACACCCACACCGCAAGGTGTGGCCTCCTCCTGGGGGTGGCCCCAGCCAGGCTCCCTGCAGGGGACAGGGCGACTGCTCAGCCCGCAGCCTCGGCTCCTCGGCCTCTCTGTTCCACTCCGCGAGCGTCTCCTGTAGACACCCGCTTCGCCTTTCCCAGGACCGGGGTCCATGGTTTCCTGCCCTGGACCTTTCACCTCACTGGACTCTCTCGCAAGCTGAGTGCAGGGGTGATGATGAGAAGGACGGAGTGAGAAGCTGACTAGCGCCCCCAGCTCCTTGCGCCCCGGCTTCCCCTCCTACCGGGAATCTAGCCGAGGGCAGCTACGGAGACGAGCCGGCGGTGGAGCGCTGCTCCGGGCAGGCTGTGCGCTGTGGGCTCCGCGCTCGTCTTCTGTCCCTCTCAGAAGCGTGCTGAGATGTAGACGCCACTCTCATCGTCACTTTGAACCAGGGCAGAGTCGTGGGGAGTGGTCACCGTCACACGTCCACTATGGCAGAGCCAGGTCTCACCTCCAGCCCCGGCGCCCTGGTATGTGACCCTCAGCTGCCGGGTTGGCAGAAGCGCTAGAACCGCCCTGTGAGGCTGTGAGATCCCTTGGCACATAGAGTCTGGGGTCCATCGCGTTCCCAGGGCCTGGAGAGACCAGCACCACTCAGCTGCCACCGGCTGCTCCGGTGACAGTAGTCATGCAGACACGCCTGAATGCGCAGTGGGAAGCCAGCCATCGGGGTGATGCCGGTTTGGGGTTCTGTCTCATCTCCCTCTTCTGTGCTAGCATTGGACTGAACACCTCAGGGGCCTCAGGTCTTCCCTGCTGGCAGTGGGGCCCCACACCCCACGCCACCCCACCGTGGTCGTCTGCCAGCCCTCCGGAGAGAGCACTCACTGTGTTTTAACAGGGAATATCATTTAGTGCCAGAGCCATTTTGCCCAGTATCTGGGATGGATTTTCCCTCAGTTTGCACAGCTGGTGTGTGACAGCCCATCCTGTGCTGTCATGCAGGTGACCCAGATGAGGGGGCATTAAACTGAGGTCCTGCAGGCTGGGATCCCGGTGCTGCCTGGCAGGGAGACTCTGTACTCGTGTTGGGGGCCTTTGAACCCATCTCTCAGCCCCGAGCCCTTCTGTTTGTTAATGTGGGGGGGCATCAAGTGGCCGGGGAGAGGCCCAGATTCTGGACTGGAAATGATGGCAGAGTGGGGCCTCCCCAAACCCTGGCCCAGCTAAGTCCTCTCAAGGGGAACAGGACAAAAGGTGGCCAAGTTGTGGAAGTAGAGAAACAGGCATGCTTCCGGAAACGCGTGAGTAGTCAGAGGGGTCTGTGTACCTCAGTATGTGGGAAGATGAGCAGGACACCCCAAAGTCCAGGATTCGGCAAGGCTGGGTGGAAACCAGCATGTCAGGCGGGGCAGTGGCCCACGCCCAGACCCCAGCTTGGTGCACAGGGCTCCCTGAGCCAGAGGCACAGCAGAGGAATGTCATCCTCTCAGGGACTAGAAATCTCCTGTGCGGAGAATCAGTGTTTTGAGCCAGCGGGTCAGGGCTGAGGTGGATCAGACAAACTCGGCATCGTCTTGGGCTGAAACAAGAAGCGAATCTTCCTTCCTCCAGATGCACCAGGGCACCAGGGTGAAGAGAGGAGGGCAGCTGGGCGGAAGGTGCGGCTGGCTGCTAAGCCAACACCCTGGGACAGGACAGGGCGGCCTGTCTGTATGGCTTGGGGGGCACAGTGGGCAGCATAGTGGGAGGACAGGACTGGAGCGGGGCTCGCTGCCCTGGGTTGTCTTTCAGGGCTCCATTAGCCATGAGGCTGAGAGGTCACACAGTGAGGGGAGAGGACAGAGCCAAAGACCAGAGGCGTTTGAGGAGCACAGACTTCAGCAAATCACCCAGTGTGTGCGCCTCGCCAAAAAAAAATAAAAAATAATCGGGCAGGTGGAACTGGCCCAAGGGACCTTAGAAAATTGTGACTTTTAAAAACCTGGGGGAGAGGATGAGGCTGTGAGGCACAGTCCAGTTATCCCTCGAGGGCACAGGGTGGCCCTGGTGCCAGCCTCCACCCAGTGACCTCCCTGGGCTGAGATGCTGGGACTCTTGTGGTGCTCTCAGCCCCTGCCTAATAGCTGAAAAGCCAGCTGAGAGAGAAGCTGCCCATCAGAGGTGCCTGCAGCCCAGGGGGGCCCGTGCACTCCAAACGTGGGGGCCATGCTGGTCCCCACATCCCAGGCCCCCCACAGCTGCCTGGGCTAAGTGGCCATCTCCTCCTTCGGAGCTGCTCACCCTCCTGCACCCTCCCACGCTGGGGGATGGCAGGGTGGAGAGGGAAGCAGGGGAGACACCAGCCTCGGCCCGAGCTGGATGTGGAGGGAGCCTTAGCAGGAAGCGGAAGTAACCAGAGGCAGCCTTGGATTAAGCTGGGCCAAGAGAAGCCTTGTTCCTTGCTAGCTTTTTCTTCCTGCTCAGGCCCAAGAGCCTTCTGTCTCTGTCTCTGACCTTGGCAGCGTTCAGGTCACTGCAGAGGCCATCGCCATGTTTGCCTGCCTGGGTTCTGGCCCCTGGGAAAGGCAGCTGGCCTCCAGGAACTAGGGTGCTCTTCTCAGAGCCTGCCCGCCTCCCTCCTGCAGGACCCGTGAGGGACCCTGGGCCCATCCTGACTGAGCCGAGAAGCCAGTGCGACACCCTGTGCCCTCCAGACTGCCCACAGACGCACGTCCACCAGCCTTGTTTTCTGAAACCTTCTAAAGGGTTTTCCCTGCTGTTTTTCTCTTTTTTCTGTCCTCCATCTTCTCCTTTATTTCCTCCTCTCTCTTAATCCCCAAAAGGGAGGCAAGCAGGGGAGGAGAGGGAGCTTGTATTTGGCGTCTGGGCCAAGAAAGGAGGCTTCAGTGTGGCCTCGAGACAGAAGGTGCCAGACTTCATGAAAGACAGCAGGTAAATGTAGAGACTGGACAGGGAGCCAGGAAGTCAAATCACTGAAACCCCAGCGTGGCACTTTCGGGGGTCAAGATACTGAGGGTGAAAGTGCCGGGGAGGAAGGAGTTGACAGGGAACCCGGCGAAGGGTTGGAGCTTCCCGGAAGGATCATGGGCAGTGCCGTGAGCACTCAGGACTCGCTGCAGACACAGCCACCGAGAACAGGCACGGCTGGCCATCAGTGAATTTCACCAGGAATCTGGGTTTATCCTGCAGTTACTGAATCTGTGTGTATTTATAATGGTAATGGCACAGAGCGACATCAGCCAGACAGATCATTAGACAGCAGCACCAAGCCAGCCTGTAAATGGGACCAAGAGGGGCTGAGGCGAGGTGGACGGGGCCCTGGCCTTGCAGGGAGCCAGTGTTTTGAGCCAGCGGGTCAGGGCAGAGGTGGAGCAGACGAACTTGGCAACAAGCTCCGAGCTCAAGGGGCCGTGGCCTCATCCGGGGGAGAAGGTGACACAGAAGCTTACTCAGGAGATTGCTTTCCTACTTCTGAGTTTTCTTGTCTCAATGAGGGATGGGGAAAAAATCTCCAGCTGAAAAATGTCACCTTCAACCTGACACTGGAGCCAGAGCATTTACAAATCTGCCTGTCACTGTGACAGCCTGACAGATAGCAACCTTAGCAGGGACTGAGTTAAATCACCACTATAAGTCTTGCAAAAAGTTTGGGCTCTTAAGATTTTTATCATCCAGACAGGTTAAGGAATGAGGGGCATGGCTCCCAAAGGGGGAGGGCTGAGGCCCTGCGCCCGCCTGCTCGCTCGCTCGGGAACCTAGCAATTGTGGGTTATCTATTACCTGAGGGAGGTGACAGGGCAAAATCACCCCACAGCAGCCCCTTCTGTTGCCGAGCGCTGTTTATTTCACCTACACTGAGTCACTTGATTTGTCATTTCCCTTTGTCTCTGTGTCATCCACCCGAACCCTACACATGTATACTGCGTGTTCCCAGTTGGGTATACGGCTGCAGCAGCAACGCCCAGGATTTTGGGGACGCACTAAGTCCCTCCCAAGTGTGTGTCTTCTCATTCCTCTCATAACTGGTGATTAGGAACTGGTGGCAAAAGAGGAGAGACAATGATGACTTCCTTACAGTCCAGCTGTGCAGAGAGCACATTTCTGTGTTTGGCTTCATGTCTGGGGACCTGCCTCTGTCAGGAAGAGGTGGCAGAGATCACATTAGTCATGGATGCTCAGTCATCCCCTCTCCCAAATTCCATTTTCTCATTTGGAATATATATCTACCACCTGCTTTCTTCCCACCTGCCAGGGTTTTGGGGAAGATTAAATGAGATAGTTTGTACAGATGCTCACTGAATAATGCAGGGAGTCATTAAATGACAAAATGAATTTATCGCCCCTAATAGTGCCTCACATGTAATAAATGGTCAATAATGATCATTATTATCAGTATGCAAATGTAAGTAATTGCGTCTCTTTTTGCCCTTGTGGCATCTTCCACTTTTCGAGGTCTCTGACTAGATCCACTTTTCATTCAACATTTATTGAGCTACTTCCCTGCACCAGCATTATATTCTGTCCTAGGGCTGAGGAGATCTTAAAAATTCAGACGTAATGTGACTCAGGGGTCTGGAGCAGAGAGTCCGCTGTTAAGGCTCTTGGCGGGATGGAGAGCAGGGGTGAAGGTCAGCATCTAACTTGGGATGCGGAGAGATTTTCAGAAGGTTCATTCAGGCTGAGGAAGTGATGCCATGCGTGTTGAGCTGGGCCAGGAAAAGGCCCAGGAGGCAGGAGGGGAAAAGTATTTGTTGGACACAGGCAGGACGAGGGGAGGGACCCCTGCAGGATGAGGCTACAGAGCTGGGGGTGGACAAGCAGCCAAAGAGACATGGCATGAGGAGCATATTTTATTTTCTGCCAAAGACCTTGATCTTTCCTGAAGGGCAGTGAAAGCCAGGCATGGCTAAGTGAGGGTGACAGGATCACATCTGCCTGGCCGTCCACTCAGTCCACTGATCGTGGAGAGCCAGAGTCCAGTGGGAAGCTGCCTGTCTTCTGAAAGGACGAGGTGGGCGCACCCCAGAGCAGTCATCCTCAGTGCTGCAGGGCTGCCTCCGGGACCCAGCCCCATGCAGATACCGGAATCCGTGAGTGCCCAGGTAGGACTCTTGCAGAGAACCCTCATGGGAAGGCATCCTGCCGCATGCTTTAAGTTGTCTCAGTGCTGCTTATAATAGCTAATGCAAGGGAAAGGCCATGTAAACTGCTGTTATACTCTGTTGTTCAGGGAATAAAGTCAAGGAAAAAGGACAGATTTATCACCTGTGCAATTTAGTCGTGTTTTCTGCATCCCTGGCTGGTGCAGACGCAGATCCCTGGTTACAGAGCGCTGGCTGTGTGCTGCACTGGACTCAGGCCTGAGGAGGTGCTGCAAGGGGACCAATCCCCAGGGAAGGTCCCGCAGACAGAGCTGTGGAATTGCAAGCTGCTGCCGCCAGAGGGCGGTGGTGGACGGGCTGAGAGACGGGCAGCTTCCTTCTCCTAGGTCCAGCGGGTCTTGGTAGTTTTGTTTTGTTTTTTGTTTGTTTGTTTGTTTTTGTACCGGGGATCAAATTCACGACCTTGCACTTGCCAGGCAGGCGCTTATGCCACTGAGATAAATCCCTCCAGTGGGTCTTGGAGGGTGGAGGGGTGTCACACCTGCCACAGAAGCACAGGACATGTTGTCCAGGGTGCACTCCCCTTGTGTTCCGGGCCAAAGACTTCACCCCAGCCCCCAGGAAAAACTCTAGCAAGATCCATGCTGGCTCCCATGAGAAGGCAGGCACTGTTTCCCTCCTGGCCAGGGCTTAATGCTTGTTTGACTGTGGTCACCCACCTAGCTGCTCCCCAGATGGTTTTGAACAACGAACTGGGTTAAGCCAGCAGGGGTTGCTTAGATACTGACAGTAACCAACCCTTGTGTCCCTGTGTGTTCATGTCTGCTTGGTCTCACCAAGCCCACGTGTGATCTGGGAGGCGTCTCTTAACACTGTGCCCATGAAATCTGAAGCTGCATAACATGTGTTGACCTAATTGGCCGGGCTTTTCCTGCTGCAGTGCAGCAAACCCTCTTCCTCTTTGGGTGTAGATCTTGGGATGGTGACTGTCCGCGAGAATCTGCATGCCCACTTTGAGAAC
Organism: Hydrochoerus hydrochaeris; assembly: GCA_004027455.1. Classification (NCBI taxonomy): domain Eukaryota; kingdom Metazoa; phylum Chordata; class Mammalia; order Rodentia; family Hydrochaeridae; genus Hydrochoerus; species Hydrochoerus hydrochaeris. The sequence continues at coordinate 163,429 of PVLA01000187.1, read as the reverse complement.
CGGATACGGGGGTGAAAGGTCTGCTCTTGCTCAAAACCGAGGTGCTCACGTGGGACTTCACCACTTAGTCCTTAAGGTGAACCCACAGGTAGTATTGTTACCCCATTTTCAAGCGAGGGAGGAGGTGCCTGGAAGCTGGTTTTCCCAAGCCAGCACAGGTAAAGAGAGCCCTCTCACTCATGCCCTGTGCTGCCCCTGCCTCTGCCCTATGCTGTGGGAGGCCCGACGTTTATAAGCAGCACAGAACTGGTGACCCTGGAAGTTCACGTCTGATCACTATTCCACTAAGCTAGGTTCCCGGCGGAAACCGTATTGATGCAATAGATCTGCGATAATCTGAAGTCAAGGAAAGACCAAGCACCTTGGGGAAGAGGGTGCTTCATTATGGCTGGGACAAAAAGAGCTCTTGGCCTCTCAGAAACAGGCAAATTTCCTCAGCAGTACAGACCACTGGAGCAGCAGTGGTGGTCGTGGTCCCCTTGTGGGCTGGATCCACTCCAGAGAGGTCATCAGGCAGGAGTGTGTACCCAGGAAGACAGTCGAGGCGGAGGAAGTGGCTGGTAAGGAGTCTCAGGCTCTCCGCAGGGATGGCTGCCTGGAGATGGGGCCACATCTTTAAAGGTATTGTGGGCTTCAGAGACAAGAGCCAATGGTGGGAACTACCTTCTGTGCACCCCGCAAACCGAGCTGGGCCACACGGCACCGCGCTTCTGTTTTACATGTGGACTCCAGCAGGTTGCTTTTACACTATCTCATTGTTCTTTTCTCTCCTGTGGAGCTAGAGCCATGGGTCAGTGACCCTTCCCCATACCGCCCTTCTCAGAGGGCCTCTTCTCTGTGATAAATGATGCAACTCTCCTCATCCGACTGCCAAGGGAGTGGGAAGGCTTGGCATGGATGGTAGCAATTAGCTTTGGTGATGGCACGTGTTAAAGTCCAATGGAAGTTGGTTTCCTCTCTAGCTTCACCTTTGTGTTGCAAACAACTGCACTAATGCACACACACACACACACACACACACACAACAAATCACAAAGCTTACCAATAAATCTAGGCTCAGGTAGAGTTAACTTAGAAAATCAGCAAGGTACAGAGGCTTTTAGAGGGCTGACATTCCTCAGGTTATGGAAAACAATAATCATAAATCTTAAAGAATGTCACCTTGCCCCTGGCACTGAAGACAAGAAGCGGCAAACATTAGTAAAATAGCCTTGAGTGCGGGGAGTAGGTACCACTGACTCCCAGCCCGCAGCAGGGAGGGGTCCGGCATGCAGACGAGGCAAGCTGGGGACACCTTGGTCCTGCAGTGTCGCTGTCAGCCTCTGTGCTTGTCAGTGTCTCAGGCTTCCTTGCAGTATGAGGCTGCAGGGAGGTCAGCGGTGAATGTGGCAAACACAGAGCTCACAGTCACTGGACTTTTGGGAGGGACCGGAGCGGGGATCCACTGGCTGGAGGCTCACGGGCAGCCCCTCAGAGCCTGGCCACGCGCGGGGGGCTGTGGCTGCTGCGGAGAGGGTGGGACGGCTGTGACACTTTCTCCTGAACCTGCCACTGTAGGCCCATCCGGAGGACTGTGCTTTTCACCATTCTGTATTTTGGTAATTTGGGGAAGATCTGGGTGATCTGTTTTCTCTTCAGTTTCGTTTCTCAGCTCTTGCAAAGGTGCTTTGTGCTCGTGTGTTGGGTCTTCACTCCTGTAACTATTTCATTTTTCCATTTCTCTGCTTCTGAACTCCTTCCCCAGATTTGCCTTCCATCTTGGTAATTTTATCTTCTCTGATAATGTTTAACTATTTATCGAGATATTTAAATTTTCATGGCTATGGTTTGTTGCCTAAAGCTTTATATTTCAAGGCTCTGCTCTTTTTTTATGTCTCGTGATTTCAGACTTGTTTGACTCTTACTTTTGGAACTGTTTAAATTATTCTAGTTTCCATTTACTTATTTGATGACTTTAAGGCCACAGGGACCAAAGAAGATGTGCTTTCTTTGTCTTTCTCATCCTCAGCCATTTCCTGGGTACCTTTGGTGTTTTGGATGATGCAGACACCTTTGGCAAGAAGATGCGGGACCTGGAACTCCTACATGGCCTTGGGGAACATGAATGCCTCCTAGAACAGCTCTGTGTTTGCTTCTGGCTGGAACAATTACAGCACTATAATGAGCACAGGAATCAGTGGTTCGTGTGAATCAGCACAGGAAGTATAACTGAACCCCAAATCTGCCGGCAACAAGGCCTGCGATCACAAATTCCCTGGAGACCTAGCCATGCCATCCAGAGTCCAGGTCAAGTCAGAGACTTTCTTGCTGTCCCCACACTAATTCTAGAATCTTCTCCCCACCCAATCCAACTTTTAGAGACTCCCAAGGGTTCCAGACTTCTGCGTAAATGTCACTTGATCCCTCTTGGTCCCCGAATTTCTGTTAAAATCTGGCCCTTAGGTTTCATCACTGAAATTGCTCTCTTCCATCACCATTCTCTTTTAAATTCTCTCTATGTTGTTGGTCTTTGGAGAATTCTCTTATTTTCTTCTAATCATCATCATTAGCAACATTGCCATGCTTGAGGGAATGGATATTCTCCATTGCAAAAAAAAAATCCTAAGTCCTGAAGATGAAGTTAATAGTGTGATAGGCAGGTCAGGTTCGTAAAGGCAAATTGCTTTCCTATGGCTGCTCACATCAAAGGCAGGACCAGTACCCCCACGCCCTTGCTCTCAGCCTGCTACCAAGCGTCCTTGTTAGAAGTCTTTCTTTATGAAGTTCTACTTATTTCTTGCATTGTAGTTACAACATGATTTGCCCAGAGAATCTGAGGGAAAGACCAAGGCCTCCTTTGTATGAGGGAACCTCGGCCACTTTTTTCAGATCTCTGCTGCTGGTGATCTCTCTAACCTACCACGGTGCTGGGAACAGATCAAAAGGGACTTCATCAACTGCACACACAGTCTTAAGAAGGTGGCTGTCAAATTTGGTCCAGCAAGAAGGGTATCTCTTAAAAATATACCTAAAGAGAGTCTCTTTGTGAAAAATGTGAAGATTAGTGGAGATTCCTTCCCTCAATATGAAATGTTTGAGGGAAATAATAATAATCTAACTGTTAAAGAATAGAGGTCAAGTAAGCAGCATTTTTTTGTATTATATTTTCAAATTATGTTCTACTTCAACAGAGGATTATGGATAAAAGGTAAAAGCAACTTGGAAACCCATGATTTCTTCTTCTGATACCTTTTAGCCATGAGGCATCTCTCTGTTCTTGGAGATGACCGACTCTGGAAGGGATGGCGCCAGGAGTCCTGCCATCCTTAGGTGTAGAAGTTTGGATCTGGCAGGAGAGAGCGGGAGGAAACAGAGAGGCAGCCTTTCACTGCCATGGGTGCCCAGCAGGTGGGCACCATGGCCCTATCTATGGACGCCAGGCTTAGCTGTGCGCTTCTGAAAGTTTGTCCATCATCCTCTGGTGGCACTGACTGGGAAAAGCCAACAAGGGAAGGGCTCTGAACAAAAAGGGCTCACTGAAGTCCAGTCTAAGGATCAAACTGGGGCTGGCCTATCCATGTATGCTGAAATTTAAAATCTGCTCTCTGGGAATAAATCAAACATTGAGTCTTCAAGAACCTTAGTAGTATATGACTAAAATCTATGTAGTTCTAACATAATTCAAAGTAGTTCTAACATAAATTTATAATCTAATGGAAAAGACAGAAGCAGGAAAGTTAAATTCAGCAGATAAGTGCTCTGTTCATTAAAGGCAAGAGGAGGGGAAGCGCAGGAGGAACACCCCACAGGTGGACGGCACAGTCTCCTGCAGGAAGACTGCAAGCCCGAGGACCGAGGGTGCTCCAGGGTCAGAGCCCACGCAGCCATCAGGAGACAGCTGGGGACAGCCCAGTAGTGCAGCTCCTGCCGGGCTCACGCCAGGCCCCAGGTCCATCTCCAGCACCGCCAAAGCAGAATGCTACAGACACTGAGGAGTGTGTGTGTGGTGTGTGTGAGTGTGAGTGAGTGTGAATGTATTGTATTTTGAAATACGCCACACCACAGCTTTTAGAAGCCAGGTCCCTTCAGCAGCTAGAAGCTCGGGTGGTGTATTTGGCTTAGAAGGTAACTGAGGACATGAGAAACTGTCCTGTATCGTGACATCAGTCACAGACTCAGGGCCCTACCAGAAACTTCTGGTTACAGGCGATTCCCTTTCTCATGAGTTTTTCTAATCTCAGTTCACTTATTATTTTTATTATGTTGGTTGTCATTCAAAAAACTTTCTTTTTTGTTCAGAAACTTGATACTTTATGGAGAATAAAGGAAAATTCCCTCTTCCATTAAAACTTCAGAGACGTCCTTAGTTTCTACTTGTATTTGATGCCTAAACACAACCTGTATATCTATCTAGATGCCTGGTTCCTGGGATCTCTTATCTCTTCATGCTGTTTTTCTCTTTTAGGAGTTCTCCATCTCCCCTGTGGCTTCAGTTATCTCCAAACTGACAGCTCTGGCTTTTCCACCCTAGTCATGATCTCCCTTCTTAGCTGGATTTGACCCAATTGCTTACTGGGTCATAATAATCTTCTTAGCTCCACGATGACCTAGTTGCTTACTGGGTCATAATAATAGCAAACATTTACCTGGCCAGGCACCATTCTGAGCACCTTGTGCATATTAACTCATTTAATCTTCACGGCAGTCCTTAAAGGAAAATGCTATTGTTGTGTAGAATTCTCCTGACTACTTTCAGTGCATTCAAAAACGATGTAAAAATCGCTCCTTTAACATCTGCAAATCAGCTTTCTGTGCTTCACAATGCACAGACTGATGCCGTCTTCCAAAAGAGTCCCAAACACAAAACCTGAAAGCCATTTGTGACATTTCCAATCCAGATTCAATCACTCGGATTTTTCCCTTCAACTCTTCTAAAGCAGATGGTGAATGTCCCTGGCTCTGGAGCCAAGCGGTTTAGGTCTGAGCCCGGTTTTAACCACTTCATAGCCACAAGTCTCCAGAGAAGTTACTTACAGTTTCGGAGCCCCTGTTTCATTGTGAAAATTAATTTTGTTAAAGGATATAATTATTTTATTTTATTTTATTGATAGTAAAATAAAACAAAACAAGACAGGACAGTGCAGTGAAATTGGTTCAGAACCTCAGGGCAGGATCCTGGGATAACATAGCTACCATAGTACGTCTTGTTATCGTCGCAATAGTTGTCCATTCCATCAGGTATAGCAAAATCAAACAAAAAGAAAACACTATAAAACCGATCAAAACAGAATATTAAATAAAGCAAAAACAAATAAGCAGAACAAAACAAAGCAGTGAAAACAATATTGGCTTTCAGAGACAAGATAGAAGGGAATCCCCCTTATTTGCTGTATTGCATACAATCATCCTCCCAAGAGATGCTCAGGCCTCTGGCCCCAGGTCAGCAGAATCAACCTGACACTACAAGCCTTTAGTTGCTTTATGTACCTTAGTTGCTGTCAACTCTGGCCTCAAAACCAAGGATATAATAATTATTAAACCTATATAATTTTTTGGACAAAGTGATAAGATAATTTCTTCCTCGGTTTTCACTCGGTGGACAGCGTGTGACACTAAAGCAAAGTGTGTAAAGGGTTGGTGGCAAAGCCACTGCTGAAGAGCAAAGCAGCTGGTGACCTCCAAGTCTGGGACCCTGTTCCCTTCTGTTTGCACCTTGCTGTGTGTGTGGTTTAAGCAGCTTCATTGTCACTGAACTCGGTTCCATTTTTCATAAAACAAAAATATCACTGTTTCTCACAGGGTTGAGTGAGGCACAATGAGACAATGCTGAACTCCTGGTACAGAGGAGGACAATCCTGGCACTCAGAGGACAATAATGTCCCCTTCTCCTCAAGTCACAGTCCTTGTACTTCTGCATTGACTTCAGAGAAGAACATAACCCGTGGCCAGAGAAGCAACTGTGCATGGCAGATGGGAAAGAGAGAGGGAGCAACCAGACAGATTTATTAGCTTTGCCATGGACCACAACATCCAGAGTCATGAGCAGGAGCTGTATTCTGAGCTCTGGTTCTAGCTTTCAGTGTGTTTGTTAAAAGGCTGACTATCCAGTCAGATTGTGAATTGCAAACTCTATTTTAAGCATAGCAAAGTTCACTACTCACATTTCTGAAAAAGTATATTCTCTAGGTCTTCTATCTTCTATACAAGTATTCTGTAAGCCTGTCAGTGTTAACTATCATTAAATTAAATTAACAGAGTTTCTTAAATTAACAGGGTTAAATTAAATTAAATTAAGTTCTTAAATTAACAGGGTTTCAGCAGGGCCAAGCCAGATGAGAACCCAGATAAATGCGAGGCTGTCCTTGGAAGGAAGGCCAGGAAGACCACGGGCAGGCAGGGAGGTGGGCATCCTTGAACCTGTGCAGCAAATGCTTTGGCACAGTAACAGCTGAGTTTTGAACTGAACGTGGGTCACTTCTGAGCCTGCGGCCCTACATGACTGCACAGGGCATGCACTCAGGCAGGAGGCCGTGGGGTAGGAGGACCTGAGTCTCCTCTCCATAAGCTTCACGCTGCCTTCCCTTGGGTGCTCATAAATTATCAGATTGCCTTCCTCACACACGGCTGGTCCTCTTCCCCTCTACCCATCCCGACACTAGGAGGTGAGCCTAGAGAGGCAGACTCTGGGACCCCAGAAGTTAGTGCTTTCCTGGAACCCCCACCACCATTTATTAGACCCTATGTTTACAGTGGCCTCTACTTCTCATTAAAAAGGTAAAGACAGTGATAATGAAGTTTCTGTGGAGTTTTGCGAGTCAGCATACAGTGAATGCTGATTTATTTTCATGCAAAGCGATTTTAATATAAGTTTCTTATTTAATCTTGAAAGTCACGTCACCAGTGCCTATTGTCAAAACTCCGTTTTACAAATGAAGCGACTGATTTATAATAACGTGAGTCCAGGGCCACATGGTGAGTAGGGAGTAAAACTGAGATTAGAACCCACTCAATTCCAGAGAAAGAACAGTGTTTAGAAAGGTTTGGGAGATGGTAAATAGCAAGAGATGAAGAACGAATGCACCCAACACAAATGGAAAAACAAGCCACTTCTGACAGGAGAATTCTGTAATACTAAGATACAATTTTCCCCAAGAGGCTTTGTTATTTAAAAATAACTTGAAATAAAACAATACTTTGTTGGAATGAATGTCCAGGAAGAATAGTGTTAATTTTTAGTGAAAGGCAAAAAACTTGCAAAAGAAAAACATCACCTGTGGCCGGAGAAGCAGTGGTTCGTAGCACCCTACTGTGCTATGGATTGTGAACTTCAGGCAGCGGAATCAGTGGATAAGTGTGTGTGCAGAATAGACGGCCCGAGAGCGCAGGTAAGGAAGGTAAGGACTGTGTGTGATGATAACAGCTTGAGAAATTAACTAGGAAAAAAGGGGTATTCACAAGAGCTGCATTAAATACTGACTGTTTGCAAAAAGTTAATGTGGAGCCCAACTTTTGGACTATGGTTGGATTATAAAAAGTAGGAAGTAAAATAGAAAATCACTAAAACTAGATATAAAAATAAATAAATCTGCATGAGGATTCCAGGTGGATAAGGCTGTCTGTGCCCGAAAGCAAACACAAATCACAAAGAGGGTTGAATGTATTTGGCAGCATGCAGATCAAATTCTCCTGTGTGTCAAACATCATACATGTAAGAACAGCTACACCCGCCTACTGCAGCATGAGGGTTCCCAGCACGTGTCCCTCCTACAGACACTGACCCAAAGTCAGTTCATGCACAAAAATTCCTTCATAAGTGCCAAGGGACACAGATGAGGGCTACGGATTCTGGAATGAGCACAGGGGGAAGAAAGGATTCTTGAAGAGAATATAAATAATGTCCTCACATTCCCCTCCTCCTTTACACCTGTGTGTTCTGTATAGGGGAGAACCTCAGATGGGACAAGGAGAGTGACATAAGTACCCAGTTTCACCTCAACTCCACCACCACGCCAGCCTCAGAGAATACAGCACCAGGCCTGCTCCTAGATTTAAGCTCTAAATTGGCACCAGAGGTGCCACGGTCCAGGCCCACTTCTATGCTGCAAGCTCCTCAATGCCCCTCAACATTGGGCCAGCTCTACTGACTCCAGACACTGGGCTGGCACCTCTGGATCCAGGACTCAAGTGGTCGGAGCCCTAGCTTACACTGGAGAACTCAGGTTTCAGGCCACCAAGCACCAGATGGCTATTGCTCCAGTTCAAAGCTAGACCCCTTAGAACCGGGCTCCTAACCCCTCTTATAGGCTGGAAAAGCCCCAAAATAAGTGGAAGGTTGATAACATCAATCTAAAACTTAGAAGAAATATCTAATTCTTCAAATGTGCTGAACCAGTTGAATCCCAGAGGGGTCACAATCAGGAAAAACATGACATGACCAAAGAAGTAAAATATAGTGGCTGGGGATATAGCTCAGTGGCACAAGTTTGTCAAGCTCAAGGTCGTGAGTTCGATTCCTGGTGCCACACACACACACACACACACACACAAACACACACAATGGAGTAAAATAAAGCACCAGTAACTCAGTTTAAAAATGATCTGTAACAACTACACGATATAAATTCACAAAAATTACCTTAAATGAGCTCAATGAAATTACAAGAAAGCAGATAGCTGAAAAAAATCAGGAAAATAACACATAAATAAATTTCAGATTTAACAAAGAGATAGAAACATACGAAAGACTCGGAAATTCTAGAACTGAACACAACAATGACTGAATTGAAAAGCCCATAGAAAGCATTATCAACAGGTTTAATCAAGTGAAAGAAAAAAGCAAACTCAAGCGCAGTTTACCTAAAATTGCCTTCCTATACGGAGACAAAAGAATAAGAAGGGAAAAGGGTGGCCAAAGCCAGGAGTGAGAGACCCTGTGGAGTGAATTAGTAAACACATGTGAAACTTGAGAAGAAGCAGAGAAAGAAAATGAGGCAGAAAGTTACTTGAAGAAACAAGGATGGGGAACATAGCACACTGGAGAGGGAAGTGAATATTTGAATTTACAAGGCCAAAGCAACCCTTGATTAAATATAAAGAGATCTTTACCAACAGGTACTATAACCAGATCAGCAAAAGTCAGAAACAAAGGGAGAATTCTGAAAGCAACAAGTGAAAAATGACCCTTCATATAGAAGAGGCACCTCTCCCATGGAATTATCAGCTGGTTTCCTAGCAGGAAGCTTGCAGGCTAAGAGAGCTCATGAAACATTCAAAGTGCTGCATGAAAAAGAAAACTATTAAACAGGAAGACCTTGCCAAGCTGTCCCTCACAAATGCAGAAGTAAAGACTTTCCTAGGCAAAGAAGATGGGGAGGTCCCTAAACTTGCTCTAAGGAATTGCCAATGGCTGTTCCTCAGGCTGCAGTGTATGTACTAGCAAGATGAAAGCTTCAGAAAGAGAAAAACTCATTGCAAAGATAAATTTCAGGATGGATTAACATGAATAGTGATGCGTGAATCACTATGAACTTTGCTACGGCGTTAAAAGATCAAAGTATCCTAATTACAGCTGCCATAGTTGAGTAATACAAGAGAAGATCAAAAACTAGGATGAATATTTAAAATTTTAAAATTGTTAAAGTAAAAGTCACAATATTATTCATCTCCTGAAAATACTCCCACTCATCAGACACACTTATTGCAGTTTTGTCACTTTCAGAAGCAGTTTGAGAAGGTCTGTCCCGTGAGTGTTACAAGGTACAACCTAAACTGATGAAGAGCTATGTAGCAGCGCCCGGCAGAGGGAAAGCCTTGTGGCCACCTCAGCGTGTCGTCCTCGGCCTGGACCCGCGCTGGACCTGGGACTCAACTCCCCATTCTTCTCAGTGTTAAAATGACCACAAAAAGGAAATGTTTTGAATCAATTCAGGCTCTCACGGCAGCCACAAAAGCCCAGTTAAAGGCGTTCACCAGAAAGCTCTTCCAGAAGGGCTTCAGAAGGGCACAAATAATGGGATGAGTAGATTTGAAGCCAGCAAAAGGTTTTAAAGAGAGATTCATGGCAATGTCTGTTTTACTGTGGTGTTGTTAGACATTCATCCTGTTTCTGGATCATATCTTGTGCATGCATAGTGTAAAATAGCGACATTGATCGCATAAAATACATAGAACATTAAGTTAAAATGTAGTTTTTGTTGGGCGGTTGTAGTTTAGGTTTTATCAGATTAAAATAGACTATTTCACATAATCCCTATAGTAACCACAAATAAAGCAATCCTGTATTAGATCCACAAAAGGTAAAGAGAAGCAAATCAAAGTATATTACTGCTACAAAAAATTACACGTCATAAAAACAGACATGAAACAGGAAGAAAAGGTCAAAGTAACTAAAAACAGTCACATGACAACAAAATACACACAGTACATCCAATGATTACTTGAAATGAAAATGTAATAAATTCTTCAAGCGGAAGACAGAATGGGCGAATAGGTTATAAATGAAGATCCACACATATCCTGCCAGAGGAGACTCACTTTAGTGTGAAGATCATATGTGGGCTAAAGGGAAGGAATGGAGAGAGATTTTCCATTCAAATACCATCCAAAAGAGAAAAAGCGACAAAATAGACTTTTAAGTAAAAAACACTCTGCAGAGACTAAAAATATGCTATTATGTGATGATAATGTCAATTCATGAAAAGGATATAAAAACTGTAAATATATTTCCTAGTATCAATGCATGTAAATGTATGTATTAACAAAACTAAAGAGAGAAATAGCAATAACATTAAAGTATAGGTTTTAAGTAACACATTTTCAACCATGTATATAAGTCATTCAGACAGAAAATCTATAAGGAAAATCTTGCTATAAACAAAAATGGAAACATCACATACCAAACCTTATGGGACACAGCAAAGGCAGTCCATTTTATTTCACGTTAGCTTATTTTAATTGATATATAAATATTGTATCTATTTATGGGGCACAATGTCATGTTATGATACATGCACATTATAAAATTATTTGCTGAAAATAACATACTTATCACCTTGCATATTTTCTTCATGCTGAGTACATTGAAACTGTGCTCCAGGGCTTTTGAAATGCACATTTTTGTTCACTGTAGTTACCCTGCTGTGAAATGGATCAGTGCACCCTCCTATCTAACTGGAGCGTTGCTCCTAAGACTGTGTCCTCCTCCTCCACCCACCCTAATCTCTACCACTCTGCTCTACTTCTGAACTCAGCATTTTTAGATTTTATGTATAAATGAGATCATGCAGTATTTTTTTTTCTGTGCCTGTTATGCTTCACTTAAAGTAATACCTTTCAAGTTCACTCATGTGGTTGCAAAGGAAAATTTCTTCTTTCTTAAGGATAAAGTCTTGAAAGCCCATTTTCTACACTTACCACAATTTAGTCACTCATTCATTGTTACATACAAAGTTTGCTCCCACATTTTGGTTATTAGGAATAATGCTATTGTGAGCAGAGGAGCATATTGCCGGGTCATATGGTGTTGCTACACTATTGCTTTTTAAAGAGACTTCTATGCTGACTTCCACGATTGTTGTACTAATATACATTCCCACCAATGGTGTGCATGGGGTCCCTTTTCCCCACAACTTTGCCATCTTTTACCTTTTTCATCAAAACCATTCTAAACAGGTGTTAACATTGGACACAATTCAGCATTTCTCATGATAAACTCAAATATTAGGCAGAGAAGGACTGTAAGGATAGTCATAAGTGACAAGCCCACAGCCACTGCCACACAGAAGAGTGGAACCTGCAGCCTTCCCTCCACATTCAAGAGTGCGAGGATAGTTATTTTCAGCGCTGCCCTTCAGCGCGATGCTGGAAACCTCTGCAGAGCAGCTAGGCAAGGAAGTGAGTAAAAGGCATTCAGATTGGAAAGGAAGAGTTAACTTTTCTGCTTGCTGCTATGGTTTCTCACATAGAATAACCTAAAACTATAAAAATAACTCCAAACTAACAAACTCACTAATATTTCAAGATACAAAATCAATATGTAAGATTCACTTGGATTCCATCAACTGTGAACTATCTGTAGAAGAAATTAAGAAAATAATCAATATGGATAAATATTTATCACTACAATGAACTATAAACAGCTTAATATATAAAGAACTTCCAAACATTGGAAAGAAAAAATATGAACGTTACTATGGTAAAATAAGCAAAGAATCTAAAGTGCTAGCTAAAAATCTGAGAATGATTAGGAAACATAACTGACAACTTAAATTACTTTTCATCAAAGAATTGAAATTAATATAAAATTGAAATTGGCCTCTTTTGCTTCATAATTTGGTGAAGTGAGAAAAAACTTAGCTCTCCATCTTGGCAGGAAGTGAACTCAAATGCTGTGTAGGAAATATAAGCTGAAAAGTAATTTCCCTGCATTCAACAAATATATTAAAATACCTGTAGTGCCCGTTTATAGGATTATCTCCTAGGGTGGCTAAAAAAGTAACTAAGTAAAACATTTTTGCAAAAGACTATTCACTGCAGTGTTCTATAAAATTGTGGCAGCGACCTAAATACCCAGCAGTCAGAGCATGGTCACACTCCTGGCCCTCCGGATGCTTACATCCACAGCATGAACCAAGCATGAATCCAGAACACTGAAAAAATTACATCTGCACTGAACACATCAGAATTGTTTCTTATCCTTATTCCCTAAACAATACAGCATGAGGAATATTTGCACAGCATTTACGTTGTATTAGATATTACAAGTAATCTCAAGATGACTGAGTGTATAAGGAAGAATGTACCCAGGGAACACGCAAACATGGTGTCATTTCACATAAATCCGAGGTCTCCAACAGATTGTGGAATCTCATGGGAATTTTTCTTAAGTACTGAGGGACAACCATATGTAGTATATATGATACAAATTATGAGTAACTAAAGTTTACATGCTTTCTTTACCCATCAAAAATGAATTGAGGGCCTTCAAAAAATGACTGTCAACCCGAGAACACATCAAGGGACCAAACAACAAAACTCTTTGATCTTGGGGGGCTTTCATTAGTGTGGAAAGAAAACAGATAAAAGCATAGCATACACAAATTAAGCAAATGTTGGAAGACGGTAAGTGCTAAGACGAAACGCATATCTGAGTAGCTGAGGAGTGACAAGAGACGAGGTCGCGGGTTGCAATTTTAAAGTTGATTATCCATTTCAAGAGTCATCCTTCCTTGGAAGGTGCTCACTGAACGAACCCACCAGGGCTGTGGCAGGTAGGCTTCATGAAGGCCTATTGTGAGGTGGAAAAGGGGGTGCAGAGTCCTTCTTGCAGATGTGAGCACCAGATTGTTCGAGAACAGGAAGCAGTGGCTGGGACAGATTGCAAGAGCTGAAGGAGGCCAAGATAAGGGGAAAGAGAAAGGCAGAGCAGAGTGGGGAGAGATGTGTACCCCAGCTGTAGGACTCGGGTTCCATCTTTACTCTAGAAAATAGAAATGGGCACAGGGTGATGTGCAATGACTTACATGTTTTTCAGAGCTCGCTTTGGTTACACTATTGCTTTTAGACTCTACAGCAACGGCAGCAGAAGCAGAGAGGCTTACTGGGAAACTACTTTTCAGTAATGCGAGACAGAGATGAGGGCGGAAACAGTAGAGGTAGCAGGAAGGCAAAGGTAGTAAGCTTTCCTAACGGATTTGCATTTCCAAGCAAATGGCAGAAGTCAAGGTTGACCTAAAAGGCCCAGGTTCTAGCACCAAGAATGTCAGAGCTGCTAACGGAAGTGAGGAAAACCAGCAGTCACTGTGGGACGTGTTGGGCATGGAATGTCTGTCAGCTGTTCAACCAGGCTTGCTGAAAGGTGTTTGGACAGTGTAGGACTGACGTCTTGCAGATGGACACACTCAAGCCATCAGCACGCAAATGGTATTGAAAACTGCTCTCCTTGGATGAGGGCACATAGAAGAGTGAGGTTAGATGGGATCCTCAAAGTATTCTCTCAAAGACAGCCACTCTCCAGAGGAGGAGTTCTTCCACTGTGAGCACAAACATCTTGCCATATACCTATGGTTATATAGGTATAAATGTTTACCTGTATCTGCATATGTGTACATGCCATACAGGCAGATAGAAATCATGTGTACATAGTTATGTGTCAACAAACAAAGGACAATAGTGTCTATGACCAGTGGAATAGGAGATGGCTTTTATTCTCTTCTTCATTATCATCCTTCTTCTTCTTTGCATTTTTCAAATTTTTTTCTGTGGATATATTTTATTTGTGTAACAGAAAACAAGTGAAAATTTCAAAGAGAGCAAGAATAAAAAAGAAGAAAGATGAGAGGGAGGGAGGGAGGGAGGGAGGGAGGAAGGAAGGAAGGAAGGAAGGAAGGAAGGAAGGAAGGAAGGAATAAGGTAGGCAGGCAGAAAAGCACACTCCCTTCTCTGTGGACTGTTGGCATTGTGGTTGCACTGCAAGGATGGGTCCATGGGGTGACAAAATGTAAGTAGAAGCCAAGGCTGCTCAGCTGGTGGAGGGTTAACACATGGCCTTAGTGTGGCTGTGTGTATATCCCAATCTTGTATAGCTGCCGCCAAGTGCCTCATTAGACCCATATAAAGTCAGGGATTTATTCCTTCTTGGTATGGAAGAACAAGAGTGTCATGCTATATACTAATTGTAATTATAAAGAAATGCAAATTTTTAGAGCATCAGAATAGAAAGTAGTTAAGCACAGATTCTAAATATAAACCACACAATGCTATACATGCAAGGCAAAGAGAAAAGATAACAATCCCGCTAAGTACAAAAGGGTATTGTTGTCACTTAGCTGTGATGAAGTTGTTTCTAACTATTTACTTTATTGTCCTCCTATGTCCATGACTCAGCCTAGTCTGTCTCAACTTATTCTCAGCTATTAAGCAAAGTCCAAATGTTAAATGCCTCATTAATACTTCCTGCCACCAGTAGTAATTGTGTCTCTGTGATTTTCTTAACTTTCTTTGACCAATTCATTGTTTTCTATTTTTTTGGAGAAATAATGTCTCCAAAGCTTTCCTCTCTCACTTTTTGCACATTGTACTTTCTCTTTTATCTTCACCAGTGTGCTTCATACTGCAAGCGGGGAGCCATATCTTATTTCTTTTATGACTACAAATCTTACTTAGGCTCTATTTTTGAATCAAATTAAATGTATCATATCATACATTTTCTATTAGTCCACTTCCTGTTGCTATAATTGAATAACAGGGGCTGAAACACTTATAAACAATAAATGTTTATTCATCTCACAGTTCTGGAGGATGAGAGAGGCAAGGCTGAAAGGTGCATCTGGTCACAACTATCTGGCTGGTGGAGGCTCTACAGTTTCGTGGTTCAAGACACCCTGGAGCCCAGGACCTCCCTGAAGCTGTGACAGGGCAGGTGTGCCAACTTGTGTCTCCTCATGCACCTTACAAAGTCACTGATGCAATCGTGAGGGCTCAACCCTCATGTCCTCCTCTAACCCTGACCACTCCCAAAGGCTACAGTCTAAAAACCGCTAGCACGTGGTTTAGGAGACCGAGTTTCAAGGTGTTTCTGGGAGGGACAAGCACTGTGATTGGTGGTGCACTGCAGTTAGGCAGTGCCACCATGTAGGGTGGCACGAACACAGACCCTGTGTCTCAGATCTTCGCGTATGGTCCATTTTTACCCGGTGTGGCCGAGATGCTTGACACCACATCGCTCCTACTCTTCCAGAGAGCCACGGCCGCCTTACACCATCTTCTGTCTCTCATCACCGGAACACAGGGTGTGGGAATCAGCAGTGTGCCGTCACCTGGTGAAGCTCATTGGCATTTGTAGCAATGGGCTCCTTAATTTTGCAAGCTGAAGGAGTCTTAGAGTCGCCCTTGCCGAGTATATGCTTTTGCAATGACATAAAGAAGAAAGGTTGGTTTGTACATAAACTCTGCTAGATGCTTCAGGAAGATTCACGCCAACCACTAAGACTTTACTCTAGGAGACCGTGACCTTTGATGGCTGTGTGTCAACTCGACTGTGTTGAGACACACCGAGTAGATTAGTGAAGTGCAGTTCTGGGTGTGTCTGTGGCACATTCCAGATACTACTGGGCAAAGTGAGGAGGGGAGGCCCAGCCCGGACGTGGGCGGCACCAGCCTCTAGACTTGCACCTTGAGTGGAATGACAGGGAAAGATGAAGGAAGCTGGTTTAAGTTCTGTGTGGTGCAGTCTGCTTGGGTGCGTGTGTCACTTGCGGCCGTCTCCTGCAGACATCAGGCTCCAATGTCTTCAGCCTCCCAGCAGAGCCCCCTGGCCCAGGCTCCAATGGAAGCTGTGCCCTTGGTCCCTCTTGTTCTGTGGCTTCCAGTTTCTTAGAGTTGGCAGCTGCTGGACCCTCTGGCTCTCCAGCATGCAGCCGGCCACTGTGGACTCTCCCGCCGCTGACCCTATAAACCTACCTAACAAATCCCTTTCCAGTACAGAGGCTTAAATAAGAAAGGATTCTCTTCCAGAGGTGAGTGGGCAGGAGCTACATAGAATCTTAGTCATCTCTAGGGCTTGATCTCACTTTTGCTGTCATTGTCACACCAATTCTCAGTGAGCAAAGAGGAGGGAGGTGTGGTGGACCTTCAGTGGGTGCCTCCTCCACGCTCAGGCCATTGGCTCAGGTTTGGTCACAGTGACCACACATACGGCAGGAGGCCCGTGGGATGTGTGCAGAGCTGGGTATCAGCCTCGCATGAATTCTGTCACTGAGAAGAAAAATGGTTTCAAGGAGGCTCTGTTTGTTTTTGAGAGTTGCTGTAACAAATTGCCATAGATGATGTAGTTTTGACCCACAGAAAATTACTCTTTCATTGTTCTGGAGGTGAGAAGTCCGGACACAAGGTGCCAGCAGTGTTGGTTGCTCCAGAGGCTTTGGAAGAGAACCTGTGCCAACCTGCGTCCTACCTTCTGATGGCTCTGAGCAGCCTTCGGGGTGTTACGGCTGCAGACGCATCACTGATTTCTGCCTCTGGGCTCCCCCAGTGCTCGCCTCTGTGTCTGTGTCCAAGCCCCTTCCTGGTCTCTTACATAGATCTTTCCCTTAATCTGAGGACCCATCACAATCTAGGAGATGGCATGCATTTATTTCCTAGCGCCATAATAATAACATATGTGGCAGCTTAGGCAGGAGAAATTTATTTGTTCACACTTTTAAAGCATGAAAATCCAAGATCAAGGATCCAAGAGGTTTGGTTTCTTCTGCGGCCTCTTCCTGGGTGCTGCAGGAGGCAGGTTTCTTGCTGCGTCTTCATGTGATCTTTCCTTTGTGAAAGCAAATTCCCTGCATATCTTTGTGTCCAATTTCCTTTTCTGCTGAGGACAATAGTCGTATTGGATTACAACATGTCCTAATAGTCACATTTTAAATTCGCCACCCCTAGAAAGGCCCTAACTTCAAATCCAGCTGTAGTCCGTGCTACTGAGGGTTGGGATTTAAACATGCATTGTTGGGAAATAAAATTCCACCATAGCACCGTATCTTAACTTGCTTACACCTGCAAAGACTTCACTTTCAAATCAAGTTACATTAATGTGTACCAAGGTTGGGGCTTCACAGATCTTTTTTATAAGATGTAATTCAACCCACTGTAGAAGATGTTAGAAATCTCCTGTATATTATAAAAGAAGTAAATGCAGTCCTTTTGGAAGAATACGTTCAATCATGGCAAGAAGCCTTGCAGAAGGAGAGGTAGATACAGAATTCCTGCTTCTCTATATGGGAGGATTTGGCCAGGGAAAATCATAACTAAGTAACACTTCCTAGAGTTGAGTCAGTCTGTAGAGGTTGGGAAAACCTAGATCACACGTGATTATGTCGTATCATTTCAGACTATTTCTTCCACCAATAGCTATTGACTAGTTTTGTATATACTTAAAAGCTTTATTGACGTGCAGTTGCTATACAATGAACTATACATATTGTAACTATGCATACACTGTGGTGAGTTTTGACGTAAATGCACACTAGGGAAAACGTCACTGCAATTAAGACTGAAATATCCATCAGCCCAGGAGTTTTCTGTGCCGTTTTGTGTCTCCTCTCTCTTGGCAGCTTGAGGGGCTCCTCACTTGCCCCTCTCCCCAGTTTCCTTTCTGTCCTCTGAAATTCTTTTGTATTTTCTCTAGAAATATCTATATCTGGAGTCACACGGTATGGACTCACATTTGCCTGCTTTCTTTAACTCAACCAAGTTATTCTGAGATGTTTTCATGCTGTTACATGCTATCATAGGTTCCTTTTAGAATCAAAGAGTATTTCATGTGTGCAGATCCCACCCGTGTTCACGCATTCCCGGACTGATGAGCATTTGGGTTATGTTGTTTGGATCTGTGATGCTCCTGGTAGGCCCATTTTGCTTGTGGCTTGGTCTGCAAGGTGGCACCACTGGGAGGTGGTGGAACCCCAATAAATGGGTCTTCCTCAAGGTCTTAGGTCATCGGAGACGTGGCTTCAGAAGGATCCTGGAACCCAGCACCTTCTGCTTCCTGTCTACTTTTGTTTCCTGACAAAGAGGTGAGGTGAGGATTTTTGCTTTACCCTGCACTCCCACCACAATGGGTCTCCACAGGCCCAAAGGAACAGAACCAGCAAAATGTGGAATTAAACTGCTAAAACTGAAGGCCAAAACAAACCTTTTCTCTTTAGGACCTGACTTCTCTGGTGTCAAGCACAGGTTGTTTCTCATTTTTCATTAGTAACCTTAAATCTGCCTTCATACACTGTCTCTCTGCAGTATTTCAGGCCCTCCAGGCTGCTACAAGGAAGCACCATAAACCAGGCAGCCTATCAACAGCAGAAACGTATGTCTGACGGTTCTGGCGACTGGAAACTCCACGATAGACTCCAAGTCTGGTGGCGTCTGCTCTCTGGCCACATGACACAGCAGGGGATGTGCAGCTCCTGCAGCCCCGTTCTGTAGCTTTGCGAGGCCGCTGGTCTCATTGGTGTGGGCTCTGCTCCCCTCCCTAATCACCTCTCCAAGGCACCGCTTCTTACGCATCATTTGGGGGCACCACGGTTTCAATGCATGAAAGCAGGGGACACAGAAAAGTCAAACAGTAGCACACAGTTCTCTATCTTGCAGTGACACATCTAGGTTATCCAGTAGGGATATGTTTAGCTTTTTGAGAAACTGCCAAACTATTTTCCAGAATGGCTAGTGCCATTTTTCATTCCTATCATCAGGATATGAAAGTTTAAATTCCCCTTATTCTTGCCAACACTTGGAATTTGAATTATAACAAGCCTACAAGATGTGCAGTGATTTCCCACTGTGGCATTAATTTGCATTTCCTTAATAAGAGGTAATGTTCAGCGTTTTTTTTATGTGCTTATTTGCTAACTGGGTATCTCCTTTGGTGAAATGTCTATTCAGATCCTTTCAAAATTTTTAATATTTTTAATGTTTCACCATTGATAATTCAAGGTTATTGTATATGCTACATATAAGTCTTTTGTCAGACAAATGACTTCAAATGCCTTCTCTGGTCTGTGACTTAGCTTTTTATTTTTTTAACAGAGATTTTTAATGACTCAAAATTTAAAATTTCATTCACCTCAAAGTGATCATTCTTTAAAAAATTCTTTCACAGATTGTGCTTTTGGTGCCACTTCCAAGAAATCATTTCCTAACTGGAAGCCACAAATGTTTTCTCCTACTTTTCCCTGCACAGTTGTGCATTCAGGCCTTTGGTATAATGTTGATTGATTGCTGTTCAGTGCTGTATAGCACAAAACACAAGCGGACACTCTTGTCCCAACTCTCCTATCACATTCCCATGATATTTATAGATTGACTGTTAATCTATCCGTAAGTTTTTTTACTCAATTGACTAAAATTTTATCTAGAACTTTTGCAACTATGTTCACAGTACCATCATGAGGGATACAGGGCTATAGTTATTTATTTCTATAGTCTCTCTTTCCAGTTTTGTTGTTGAGGTAATGGTGACCTTTTAGAATAAATAGGCAATTATTCCTTTCTCTTCAGTTTTCTGGCAGAATTTCTGTATAATTAATATCATTTCTTCCTTAAATATTGGTGGAATTCACAACGAAGTCATTTGGACAAACATGCTATCTTGCAGGAGGGATTTTTTTTCTTATTTACAAATTCAGTTTCTGTTGGACCTTGCTTTTAAGATCTCTTAGGTGAGATAGAACAGTATCAGCTTGAGGTCTCCAGCTTGACACCAGGGCCTCATGGAACCCCAGCTCAGTGCCTCATGGATTATTAGATGTCCGGTCCCTGGTCAGAATCGGCAGCACTCCTGGCTGTGTGAGAGCCCGGCACTGTCCTGTCCTCTCACCTGGAAAGAATCTTTGCTAAGCCCTTGAGAGTTTCATTCCAGGCATGTGCGTATCAAGGCTCTGCAGATACTCTTGGGGACCTTCCCAGGGTTCAGGAGTTCTCCCTCTGCACAGGTGTCTCCTCCTTGGTATTTTATGTACGGAAATCTAATTGCCTTAATGACCCTGTACTCTCAGGTGCTCAATTCAGGGAGTTCTCTGGGCTCTGCCTGGTTGCTTCTCTCTCATTGTGATGCCTGGAAACTCTCCAGAACCGCTCTTGGACAGCTCCAGGGCTCTCTTCACTTGCTTTGCATTTCTCAGGAATCACTGCATTTCGTCACTTGATATAGGGTGTCTTGAAAAGCATTGTCTCTCTTGTTGCTCTGCTCCTTGTTGCTGCAGCTAAGATGGTCATGCAGGTTCTTATGTCCACCTCAGCCAGCTACGCAGACCACCATTTGCTCTTGAGTCCAGGTGAAGCCATGCTGACTCCTCTGAGAGAGGCAGCTGTTGGACTGTTCCAGTTCTGTAATGTTTTAGAGCACATTTGCGGGGAGGGGAGGAAGAGGTCCTAATAATCCACAACAGCGAAAGCTGGGAGGAAGAGCATGGAGCAAGGAGCAGCTCACAGAAGCAGGAGGCTGCTTGTCCTTTGGGCTTGTACAGTAGGGATAGCAGAATCTATGAAGAGCCAAACCAGAGTGGTGGGTTTTCAGGTGCCCCTCTGGGTGCCATAGGAACTTGACAACAAATCGTTAAGCTTGTGATTCCCAGCTCAACGTGCCCTCAGTTGCTAAGTGTGAGAGCATTTGTGAGGGCCAAGGGGACCCTGTTTATTTTAACCTTCCTGTTGTGCTCCATCGGTGCTAATGGGGGTTGAGAAGTCAAATCATCATGCATCGCACCTACTGGGAAATTCATTCTTCAGGATCTGAGTGGGAAAATAACAACAGCTTCAATTTTAGGCAAAACTCACAAGGGTGCAAGTAGAAGAGAACTGGAAACGGCTGTGGTCTGGCTGTGCCCAGATGTGGACTTCCTTCGTGGTGAGGTGTTCTCTCACTGAGCTCGTGCTTACCATGCACATATTTTGGCTGGAAACTGCCCCAGAGGCTTCTGTACTTGCAGGGTTGAAATGTAGGCCACCAACCCAGTGTGCCAGAGGATGCTTCTTTAGAGCAAAGTAGCAACACCATGCAGAAGGAGAGCGACTGACATGGGCTGCAGACTGTCTCTCGGTGGGCACTGTCCGAGGCAGACAATCTAGATGTTAACAACTTTGGTGTGTCTGCACTGTGTCAGGTGATGGGCCAGGCGCCTGGCATAAAGTGTTGCTTTTAATTCTTGAAACAAGCATTTAAGACATGTAAACTTGATCTCAAATTTATGGAGATGTAAATAGAGACACAGACAAACCACACCCCTTGTTAGAGTCAGTGTGTCTATCTTTAAATTCCAGAATCTTTGGTTATGTCTCTTGAGCTATTCTTATTTTGGGGCAGGTTTATATTTAGTTTATTCTTTGGGGTAGTCCTGGAAAACAGAAATTTCTTAGCCTTGGAGTCAGATATAGTTTGAAGATCAACTCTACCTTTAAAAGTCATTTATTAATCCTGAGTGTAATGGCAAATGCCCATAATCCCAGCATTCAGGAAGACTGAGGCAGAAGGATCACAAATTAGAACCCATTGTGGGCAGTGTAGTGTGTTATTGGGACTCTATTTCCAAATAAAAAAATAAAAATGGCTGGAGATATAACTCAGTGAGAAGACTCAGTTTTCATGCCTAGGATGGTTCACCCTCGCCAAACCTATTCATTCATTCAGTGCATAAATGACACTGGTGATAAGAGGCATGGAGCATAATGGAGCATAAGTCAGCCTCAATTCTTACTTTGGTGCAGCTGGAATCTAGCAATAGTGGCGATGCACAGATTTAGATCCAATTTTTACTGACATTAGACTTGAGCGCTGTTACAGACAGCATCCTCCACTCCCAACACAATGTCCACCATGTCCACTGCCATTGTGTCACTGAGTGATCTGAAGCCCAGGAGTGGTGTATGATAATGGATGAAGTCTGGGAGTGTAAAATAGCTACTTCTGTTCATATTCCAGCTCCAGGGCCGGGGATTTAGCTCAGTGGTTTAAGTGCCTGCCTGGCAAGCACAAGGTCATGAGTTCAATCCCCAGTACAAAAAAAACAAAGCAACAACAACAAAAAAACTTAACCTGCATATTCCAGCTCCACCATCTACTCTCTGCATGATCTTGGGTAAATTATTTAACCCCTGTGTGCCTCAGTCTTTCTCAGTGTTCTCATTGTCACAGTGGTGTGTCTTAGTTTTTTGGGTTCTTCTAAGGGTTAAATTGGTAAAGTACTAATGTACATGTTTGGTTCTTGGTACACATCCAGATTTTTGCAGTTTGTATTCTTGGTATTATTACCATCTGTTCCTTTGTTATACCTACCTAGAAACACTTTTCTGTGTAGAGATAATGAAGCTGTCCTTATTGTCCTATGGAAAATTATTGTGCACTAAATTAATGATTTTAGAATTACAAAAGTAGAAAATATTTTTAAGTGGCCTGGCCCCTCCAAAAAATTTCTCCTTCCACGTTAGCACAAGGGACTCCAAGACAGCAGACAGCCCCACTAATCAGCCACAAGTTAAGAGTCCTTTGTCTGAAATGCTTGGTTCCAAAGCATTCCAGATTTCAATTTTTTTTCAGATTTTGAATTGTATGGACATCCTAACAAGTCCTACACTGCTAATGGGATGGTAAGTTCTTCAGAACACTAAACACAGAATTATTATGTGACCCAGCAGCAATAGTTCCAAGAAAAACTAAAACATATGTCAAAAATCCTGCTTAAATTTGAAAATGCAAAATCCCAAGTGATTCAAAATTCAAAATTTTGGAGACGATACCAGTCTGGTATATTTGGGGCCCCAAAGAGCCAGGTTTTCAGGCTTGGTCCCTAGAGAGGCATTGTTGGTTCCGAGGCGGAGCCTGGTGGGGTCTTTAGGACCTGGGAGGTGCGCCTTCCACACCCCTTCTTTGGGTTGCTGGCCAGGGGGGAGGATGTGGCTTTGCCCGGCACACATCCCCTCCCTGGTGCACTGCAACAGGGCCCCTGGTCAGTCTCTGAAACTGGAAGCCCAAATGAACTTTTTTCCTTTGCAAATTGATCATCTTAAGTATTTGTTAGACTAGTGATAATAACATGCAACGGATTAACACCAGCAGGATGTTTTGTCTTTCTTTTTGTTTTAAGTTTTTGAAAGGAGAGGTAATGGGGATCGAACTCAGGGCCTCATGCTAGCCAGGCAGGTGCTGTGCTGCTGAGCTACATCCCTGGCCCCGGCATGGTGTTTTACATTCCCAACTGCCTTGGATTTCAGATGTTTAGATTTCTAGGTTAGGGATTTTTTCAACCTGTGTTGGAACCCAAGAGACTATAGGACCTCCCTTTTCCTGATTCTATGAGACTACCCTCATTTCTGTCAAATTTCCCTTTAGTATGGTAGCTTTTAAGTCAATAGAAGATCCCTCTTCCTCCTAGCTGGAAGGCCTTCTGAAAGTTTCCCAAACATGCGGAGCCTTGGTTTTCTTATCTGTGACATGGAGATAGCAGTGCCTTATTTATAAGGTTTTTGTGGCCTTAAAATGTGATACTATTTGTGATTGGCTTATCATAGTACTGTACCTGACACAGTAACTGCTTAACAAAGATAAATATACACAACAACCAGGAGCACTGCTTACTCTGGAGTCCTGTCTGGATCTAGCAAAGAGACATTGGCTGACGTTGCTTAAGTCATGACCTTCGTCAACCTCAGCTCCATTTCTATGCCGTTAGGGTTGTATTGCCTATTGCTTAGGCTGCTGATGGGTAAAGCAATAATGGTTGCAAAACAAGTCCAGTGCCAATAAGCACGGCTGTAACTACTCTCATTATTATGCGTTCACTTGTCTGGTCCTCAGTGTCAGTAGCAATGTGTACATCAATAATTCAAAGTTCTGTACATTGGAACCAGTGTCTCTATCCTATCATTTTTCCTGAAAATTACAATCAGTAAGAGTAAACTATTTGGCAAGCAAAGGGACTGTCAAAAAGCAAACTTCGGTGAGATTCCCTGTATATGGACTCACAGCTGTAAAGCAAGGTCCCAAGGTCAATCTTTGACACATTAATAATTGAATCTGTGTTTTAATTTAGAAGCATGCAGGGCTCCAGATCTTGGCTGATCTCTACAGAGAGTGAAGGAGAAGGATGATGCATAATCTACTGATGAGACTAAACATGCTGATGATGGAGTTTCACATTCTGCTTTCGCTCAGAGCGTGGTGATGAAGATTGCGGGGGGCAAGGTTCAGCGGGTTCAGCGGGTTCAGCTGTGAGACACGAGGAGGAGGCGGCGTTAGGGGCACAGAGAAGCGACAGGGTGAATCAGTTCCAAAGAAGAAACCTCAAGGCCAGCGAAGCTATTTCTGTGCTCTTAGTAGGATAGTTTACTTGAAATACCAGCTCTTCTTTTATCTGCCATTGGCTCCATACAAAAGTTATATATATATGATTAAATATATAAATATTACATACTTTAATTTTTCCAATGAAGGAAAGGTGATCCAGAAAGGTTAAGTGAAATATCTAAAGTTTCGTAGTTGGTTAATGCAGAGGAAATCCCAGAATTTAATTCTTCCACCATAGTCTGTATTGTTACTTTCTTAGAATCTTGACTCTGCGTGCATTTGCTGCTACTGTAGAATTTCTCAGAGTGCCGATTCTGCTGGAGGAGGTTAAGCAGCGTGCAGGCAGGGTCACAGCTCTTCTTAGCAGCTGATCCAAAGCGAGTTCCAGCTCTGCTGATTCTCATCCTCCACTCTTTCCACTGCACCATGGCAGCAGGCAAACCCTCGGTTCAGAGTCTCACCATGGCAAGTGCTGGAGCAGATCTTCTGACGTTCGCATCATCTGGAAGTGTTTTAAGCTTGTTTTCCATGGCAACCATCAATGCAGGAAGCCCACAGAGTAGGGCTGGAGAACAACCAGGGCTCTGCTATTGTTCCCTGTGACGGACAGGAAAGTGCAGAGCCAAGGACTGCTCACCTCTCATCTTTCCACTCTGCCGGTGAAGATCTCACTGCAGCTGGGTGCAAATTCAGTCTTCTTCATGGTGGTTTTGTTGTGCTGTATCTACTCCAAGATGCTCTCCTGCTAAACATGTAGCAAATAAAAATAGGAGTAAAGACTGCAGATTACAGATCACCTCTGCTCCTTCCAGCCTTTACTCCCTTGACTCAATTTCCATCTTTCCTTCTCCCCTTCCTTCCCTGCTTCTCCCCCTGCTGTCTCCCTTCCCCTTTCCCTCACTACCTTTCTCTTCACTTCTTTCTTTCTTTCTTTCTTTCTTTCTTTCTTTCTTTCTTTCTTTCTTTCTTTCTTTCTTTCTTTCTTCCCACACTGAGGAATTCAACCAGGGTCTTCACTCAAGATACAATCCAGCCCTATTGTTGATTTTTTGTTTTGATACAGGGTTCACTAAATTGCCTGGGTGGGGATTAAACAAGTGACCCTCCTACTTCATCCTCCCAGAGTATTAGGGTTGCAATCATATGCCACTATGCCTAGCTTCTTTATTTCTATACAAGAGATAACAGACTCCTCAAATCTGTCTCAAGTATATTTTAGCCAAGCCAATAAATTCAAGCTGTCATACCTGCAAGTCTATAAAAGACCAAACACTGAACCCAATGGGCAAATGAGAAGTGTAATATAAATACACTCTCCTCCTTTATTGTTTCTCCTCCCCTGATATCTTCAGTAAAGAGCTGTGTGCGTGTGTGTGTATGTGTGTATGTATTATAGAGACAAAGGAAAGAGAGAAGAGAGAGAGGAGAGATTTTTTTTTTAATATTGCTAGAGACACATGGGTTTGGAAGAGTGGCTCATGGTGTGTTGACACCGAGGGGCAGAGAGCTCAGAGGGGGCAACGCAGGCCTGGTTTGGGGGTCATAACCGGCAGCAACAAGACTGAAGACCAATGTGATTTCTTGGAAACAAAGAATTCATGGTCACTTGATGTTTCAAAATATCTTCCCAATTTGACATTGCCTATCAAATAGTTCATTTTATGAAGGAGGTCATTTAGAAGTCAGAAGAGGGAGGCTGTGTTTTTTACAGCAGGGCTTCTAAACTAGCACTGTCATTGTGGCTAGGTGGACAAACGCATTGGTGTCTGGGCCATGGTTTTGTTCTCCTGTCCAGATGCTGTGCCAGCTGCAGTGAGGAGGGAGCCTGCGGACCTCACCTGCTCTACCTGTTTGATGTATATCTGGAAGCCTCTCTCTTTGGCTGCCCATCTGGCTCCTGGCACCAGGAAGCAAAATTATTATTTTTTCCAAATTAGAGGCTTTGAATCACAGCTGTTAATTGCCAGATGATTATTAAAAACACACATTGCCTACTGAGGTTGAAGAAGACAACTCATGCGTGTTTTCTGACGCTCGTCTCGGGGCTGTCAGCCTTAACCCATCTATATGGTTCTTCAAAGAATAAAGTATGTTTTTATCATTCGTGTCAGCAAGTGTGGAGAAGGCAGGTGGTGACCACCGAGAGCCCAGGACTGTGCTTACAGTAACGAGAGGCCCCCCACATCATTGCAGAGCCTCGAGGTGCTTATTGCAGCACAACGCTGCTCCTGGATCTCCTCTGTACGGGCGCCCTTCAAACACCTGCAGCCTCTCTAATGGGACTAAACAAGCCCCATGCAAAAAGGTGCCAAAGAGAAAGGATGACAGAAGAGGCCCAGCAGACAGGCGCTAATGAATGTCAGATCTCAGGCATCGTGCTGCATTTCTGGAGCTTGGATGAGGGACACACTGAGGCCGCCTGTGCAGGTACAGCCTGTGGTGAGGAGATCAGGCAGTGGGGTAGGTTCTTTGCATGACTGCAAATGCCTGGAAATTACGGCTGCACAGGGAGGGGGAAGCAGGTGTCTTAGTTACTTTCTGGTTGCTGGGACAGAATCCTGACACCCAAAGTTAGAGGAGGAAAAATTTATTTGGTTCACAGTTTGTAGAGCTTTCAGTCCATAATCAACTGGCTCCAAAACAGGGTGGCACAGCAGACAGGCTTCGCAGAGAAGAAACAGCTTATGCCAGGCAGAAGATGGCAAAGCAACAAGGGACGGCCACAGCTCTTTTTATCTCTTATATCTTATCCAGGCTACTTGGGGTGGGCAGCACTCACACCCTTAATCCTAGTGCCCTTGAGCCTAGCACTGCACCATGAATCACTTCCAGAATCACACTCCCTATATCCAGCCACCTCTGGAAAAGCCCCACCGATGACTGCACGAGGCTTTGGGGAGCACCTCTGGGCACAACAGCAGGCTTAGCACTTAATCCGTGTGTTGGAAGAGAGGGGAAGGAGCTCCTGATGACCACAGAATGTGACTTAGATTTTCTTTCTCAGATCCTAAACCTAGGGGACAGCATGACCTATCGTATAAATGAAGAGATCTTGTTGTCTCTAAATTTTCTACTTAGTGTTGTGCATGGTGGGGAAAACAGAACTCACAGATGGGGCATCTCTTCCTGTGCAGTCTGCAGTCTAGTTGGTGACAAAGGTGACAGTGGATGGACTGGTTTGTGAGCAAAGGACAGAAAACAGATTCTAAATTGACACATTCAACAAATGTTTATTGAATGCCCGTCACTACACATGTCAAGTACTGTGTCAATGTACAGCACGGAAAATTCTAAACCTTTGCTTTTGTTGAGTTTGTTTTCGAGCAGAGTAAGACAGAAAATAGAGAATCTGTGTATTTAAAATATGCATCACATTGTATACAGATAAATGCTGCAGAGGACAAATAAAAAAGCAGGAAAAGCCAGTCTTGTTGGTGATAAGCCTAGTTACTAGTCTTGGTGGAGGTGAGCCTGGTTACTCCTTGTTTTCGTAGAGTTAAGCCTAGTTCCAAGGAACATGAGCACGGACCGCTCAGAGAAGGAATGAGCCGGAGGACATGGGGTAATGATCTCAGCAGACCTCTTTGAAACAGCATCACAGGCAGAGGAAGTCAGTGTAACAACAGTGTTCAGAGTGAAGCAGGCCTGGCTCTGTGAATAGAAATACCAAGAAGCCACAGAGAGCAGAGTAGAGTGAGGGGTGGGTACAGGGTAGAGGGAAAGCAAGAATGAGGTCAAGGGAAAGGGGAAAGCATTGCCTATGTAGAGTTTTGAAGGTCATTGGAAATGCTTTGCTTCATGCAAGGGGAGAGATGAGAATCCACTGGATGGTGTGGAGCTA
Source organism: Hydrochoerus hydrochaeris (assembly GCA_004027455.1). NCBI lineage: Eukaryota > Metazoa > Chordata > Mammalia > Rodentia > Hydrochaeridae > Hydrochoerus > Hydrochoerus hydrochaeris. Next base: position 134,792 of record PVLA01000187.1, on the reverse strand, counting down.
AGGAAAGCTGTGCTCTAGAGCCCACTATCCCAAGATGCCAGTGGCTTCCGCAAGGGGTCCTGAGCTGTTGAGATAAGTATTGCCAATCCTCTGCCCTACATCAGTGGCTCTGAAATAGGCCTGAGAAAGCACATTGTTAGCAAGTATCACATGCTGGTCTGTTTGTTTTGCTTTATTTTTATCTCCTATTCTATCTGCTGTTGGAAAGAATGTAGAGTGTTTTTAGAAAGTATGTTCAAAGATTTATAAAACATTTATTGCATTGTTTTCTACAGAGAAAGATCTCGCTGGAGACCAGCCCTTTACTGTGGCAGGTTCTAGACTGGCTGGCACCTCTCAGGTCCCCCTGCAGGTGTTGAGTGTAAACAGGGAGGGCTCAGCAGTCTGTATCTGCCATGTACTATCCTGGAGGCCGCCTACTCACTCAGGCTCCTGGAAACTGTTTTTGGAGCCCATGGCTGCCTTTGTCCTCCTGAGGGCCAGCACTTTCCTGAATTGCCTGACTCAGCCCTAGACCAAGGCCTGGAGTTCAGCAGGGAAGAGAAAAGAATTTAACATTGGCTACTGAACATCACAGCCCTACAGGTTTCTCAGCCTGATTCTGGGAATTTCTCCTGGACCATTTTCCCCAAGGCTCAATTTCTACCTTAAAGATCATCTTCCCCATTGATCTTGAGACTGAGTCCCTGACAACCAGCCAGGCAAGCTCCTAAACTGTCTTTCCGCTTGGTCCGACATTCTTACCATGATTTTGTTCCAGTCTACACCCTGGTACTCCACCAGTGCCTGGGCTCAGGAGCAGCCTTTCCTAAAGAAAAGCAGCCCCCTTGTGAGAAGCCAAATTCCACAGCCCCGTTGGAATATCCAAAGTGTCTGCTTTATAAAGGAACTTCCAAAGTGTCTGCTTCCAAAGTGTCTGCTTTATAAAGGAACACCTTTCTCCCCTTTCCAATTGCATGTGATACAGCAAGAATGAATGATCTTACATCTCTCTTGCAAAGAAGGGACAGACAAAAATGAAACTAGAAAAGTAATGTGAAGCCAGCACACAAAGCAGATGGTTTTGCATTCCGATAGTTGGTAGAAAGACAGCTACAAATTTTGCTTCCATTAGATTTTATATAGAAAGGGGCAGCAAACACTGCAGCTGCTGTGAACTAGTAAGATCATCTCACAGAGCAGAAGGGGGCATTGGGGGCCACCTTGCAAACACGCCAAGGAGAGGAGTTTAGAGTAGGTATGAAATAGAATGGGCGCTCATGCAAGGTTTCTGTACAGAGGAAGACAGATTTTCTACAACTTCTAGGGACAAACAGTCTGATAAAAGTCTTCCAGACAGATGGTAGAGAAGAGCTGGGAACAGGAATGGCAGCGCCAGAGGAAGGCTCACGTGAGGATCCAGGCGTACTTCAGCTCCGTCTACTCCCCAGCGCAGCCTGCTGACACCCAGCTCATATGTAAAGCCCGGTTTTTGTCTGAACATTTCCAATATTTGCCTGATGTCGGAAGTACAAGCCACCAGTGCCTTAGGTTCCTCTCTACAACACAGAATAGATCACTTATCACCTCTGTATTGCAGGGATTCGTGTCTATTAGAGAATAAGCTCCATGAGGGCAGAGGCCAGTTCCAAGGCACGGCAACAACGGAAATTGCACTCTTTAGGCGCATACTCGTGTGGTGAAGGGCAAAGAACATGGTTCAGGGTAGTGTAGTATAGGGCTGGTGTTATACAATGTAAAAGAGAGCGATTCAGGAGTAGACTATACGGATTTGACATCTGAAATAGCGCAGCATTTACTGCCACTGGGAGTTTGAGCGAGTTATGGAAGCTCTCTGTCTTGTTTTTATCAGGGCACAGGTTAGTTAATGAAGACTGAATAAACTGATAAGTGAAATCTGACAAATAACACATGAGATTCCCAGATGTCCAACAAATGCAGGCTTTTCAAGCCATTAAGGACAATGGAAATTCTACACTCATATTAGGGATTCTTTGAGTTCATCCCTGAGAGGACAGTGTGTTGATAACAAAATCAGGATAGTGAAGAAAGAAAGGCAGTTGTTTCATGAAAATAAGTTAATTTTCAGGGTATTTCAAGTTTATTTGCAATGTAGATATAATTTATAGACTAGACTAATCAGCCTCTTAGAGTACATAATATCACAATCTCAAGTCACAAATTAGTCAATAACTACCACTAATCCAAGAACAATTTGTCACTCCCAAAAGGAATGTTCACCCCCAGAAATCACTCCCTATTCTCACTCCTCTCTGTCCCTAAAATGTATTGATCTACTTTCTGTCTCTGGGTTTGTATAGTCTGTATATTTCATATTGATGGGATCATTCATATAGAGCTTTTGATCTGTTTTCTTCACTTAGTATAACTTCAAGATATAAACATGCTGCAGTGTGAGCAATGCTTCGTTTCTGTTTATGGCTGAATAATATTCCACTGTGGGGATTGCTATATTTTGTGTGTGAATCCTTCTGTTGGTAGAAATTTGAGATATTTCTATCTTTTGGGCTATCATTAAGACTACCTCTTTCATATTCATAAGCAGGATTTTTGACATATGTTTTAGTTTTTCTTGGAACTATAGCTGCTGGGTCACATAATAATTCTGTGTTTAGTGTTCTGAAGAACTTACCATCCCATTAGCAGTGTAGGAAGGTCGCCATGTCCTTGCCAAGACTCCTAAGTGACTGTCGTTTTGCAGACAGTGACTCTTTGCATACTTCTCGGTGAAAAGTGTTGTCTCATGGTGATTTTGATTCCCATTTCCCTAATGCCTAACGATGGTGAGCTCTTTTTCATATGCTTATTGGTCATTTACATACATTTGGCTCGTTAATATTAATACACTATTTTTGAGATCAGAGTGGTAGACCTAAATAAAAGTTCCCAATGGGTAGTAAGCCCTAGGAAGATTATGGACCTATATGTGTGCAAATAAGACCAGGGTGAGAGTTTTTGTAATAATAAACAAATAGGTGTTGCTGATGACATGAAAAAGGGTAATTTCTAGAAGAAATAGAAAACCTGGGAATCCCTAGGCTATACTTAGTGGAACAGGGTTAGGAAACAAAAAAAAGAAAAACCTAAGGGTTTGCAAAAACCAAGAGTGGGGCTGGGGTATCTTTTGAGAAAAAAATCTTAGATTTCAAGAAATTCTCGTAGGGTCAGCAAATTGCCTGATGTCACTGGTTCTCTGACCTAAGTAAAGTTTATAGGGAGATGGTCACCAGCATAAGACTGGGTTAGCCAGGTTTTGCTAGGAAGAAAGAATTCTGGTTAGAAGACTGTTTCCTAATGCTTCAGGACCTCAGATAGAAAACTGGTTTTTTGTTGTTTCTTAACCTATAAAATACTATACAAAAAATGAATTGTTCTCCCTCATAATTTCTCAAGCCAGAATAAAAGCAAAATATTAACTCAGTGGAACACAGCTGACCATTAATTCTAAATCTCATGGCCCATGCACCCTCTTCCATTATGGGCTCAGATTTTATTCCTTTCTGTCCAAATTCTTGACACCAATTTTACTCTACTTAGAGGACTCACAATAACAGCACATTTGCCAGGAATCTACGTCTGTTCATGCTCACCTGATTTCTTCAGATCTAAAATATGCAGATCAGCTTCCCCTTTCATGTTGCTTAAAATAACTTATTTGGCCTCATTCAGCAGGCCAGCACTTAGGTTTGATGTTGATCTTTCATTCGTGAGCTAGATCAAAGCATTTGGTTGTACAGAATGTTATTTAATCAACTCCAAATTCCCCTCAAAAAGGCGCTTAACTGCTCCTGTTTATTCCTCTCATTTCACTTCATTTTATAAAGCTGCACACACAACTGACACTCACGCAGGTCCATTACTGGAAAATGAAGGTCATGGCTGGGGCACAATTGTCCCCTTCCCAGACTTCCACATGGACCCTCACATGTGTCTACTGATCTTTTCAATTTCCTTCTTGATTTAGTGGAGACAGTCAGCAGAACTGAGCCTGAATGCTCCTTGCAGAAGTTCCTTAACTACACTGCCCAGCAGCAGACAGCAGGCTGGCTGGATCACAGGACTCCATCGCCAGGGCGGGGGACGGGGCGAGGCTGAGGACTCCCTTGTCCAGGAAGCACTTCCCAGGCTGGGGGTGCTGCTCCTCCTCCAACCGTTGTGACCCGGCAGTGCTGCCTGGTACCTCTTTCTGTGCAGAGATACTCTGCGTAGTAACCCGCTGGGTTGAGACTGCACAGCAGGCACAGAGGGGTTTGTGCTTCCTAACTCAGCTCTCACTGGCTCTTCGTAACTAGGTGATCTTGAACTTATTTTGCTTAAATTCTCTGGACTGCCCCTGATTCATCTGTAAAGTGAAGATAACTACAGAACCCCTTTAACAGGGCTGTCTTGAGAATTAATGAGATAAGCAGCAGCCAGTTCTGAGTATTATAATAGGAAGCGCAGAGCCCATCTTGCATTGTGCGCCGTATTAACCCAATTCATTATTTATTCACCCAATTGTCCAAGCTGGAAGCCCCTGGGTCTCTGTAAATACCCACTTCTCTCCTCATTCCTGACTTTTGCGTCTCCTCCCTTTTTTGTTCACTGCAGCAGAGAAAAATCTCTGAGATCCATCCTCTGTCTCCATCCCAGTAACACCGTCCCCTTCTGGCCTCACCTGTCCCGGTGCCCCTGCAACCCACCCTGTTCCCCTCTGTTACATCTCCTTCCACTCCATCAGGGCACTTTTCTAAAACAGGCTTTGTTACACTGAATTGAATGACTGACTTTGCAGTGTGGGATTTCAGCCGGGAAAACCATAAGGTAATTTGTCAATTGTAATTTGGGTGAGATGTCCTGTGTTTTTTATTTTCATTAGCATTGTACACATTGCATTGTTCCAAGCCTAGAGCCATGTTACTCCAGCAAGCTTGCATTGCATTGCATGCTTGCATTCTTAGGAGGACACTGCCATTGTTCCTAGTAACGCTTATTCATGTTGAACCAAGCTTTCTTTTTGAACCAAGCTTTCATGGCCAAGGCCAAGATGATATATATATATATATATATATATATATATATATATATATATTTTCCACCTGCATATACACTTTCTCATGAGCGTAAGTCACTTATTCCTTATTACACATTTCAGTTTATTTTTTGAATGATTCTGTTGGTATGATATTTCACATTAACATTATTTCAGTGCTAATCATTTATTAATTTATAGCATTAGCATGATGAATATAATTATTAACCAAATAGTTAAGCCTACTTTCTTTACCTCAGCTGACAGCTATTACTCTCCTATGTAAAAATGTTTGCGTGCTCTTTATCTTTGCGAATTAAGTCCAAATCGCCCCTTCTAAATCAGGCTTAAAGTGTGTTACAACTCAATTACCCAGCAATCTCTGTTACTCCACTACCAGGAGCTTCTGATTTCTCTCCTAGCTTTTTCTCCCACTTAACATCATAAAGTTTTCCTATGCCATTAAAAATTATTCTAAAATGTTATTTTAATAGATGCATGACATTGAATCATATGAATGTGATAGTAATTTATTTAACATTCCCATATTGTTGATCATGGGATAATTTTCAATTATATGGCATTATGAATTGTACTATAAAGAGCAATGTTGTTCATAATGATTTGGAGACAGTTCTTTTAGAATAAGTTATTGACAGCCTGAAAGCACACTTGAAATAGCAGCTGATGACCAGCACATAGCTGCACCTGACAGCACAGGGCCACTTCAGGGCCCCTGTTCAGGGATGACATGGGGACACAGCGAAGAAGCCAGCTGATGACGTCCACTCGCAAGAGTGCCTCCCGTTGGGAGCTCGGTGTCCAGGTGAACGCCCCTGTCCTTTTAGTATGGCTCCAGGAGTGAGCCTGGTTGAGAAGCTTTACCTCAGTAACGTATCTGGAATGCTTGCTAAGTCCTGCCTGCCCAAGGGTCCAGTGCAATGCTCTTGGTCACTTTTGTCTTTGTTTTAAATTTTCTTCCCATTGAGTCTTTTCTTTCCTCTTTCTTTCATCCATCCTTCTCTTCTTTCCTCCTTCTGTTCCTCTTTTCCTACCTCTCATCCTCTGGACTTACATGAATTATGGGCCAAAAGTGCGTTTGTGTTCTAAATGGAGGAACCAAGAAGCAAGTGAGACACACCCGTGCTTAGTTTCAGCCTTCTGATTTGTAGGACTCCAGGTCCTCCAGGTCGAGAAGGTTTACTTCTCCCCCTGATTGTACTACAGTGACAGTTCAGCATTCTCTGTGCCTCTGTTGCTTACTTCCTGGCACTTCTGGGTGGATGCACTGTTGATACTCGCCCTCCTCGATCTTTGCTTGAGGCCAAGACACATGAGGGTGCACAAGTTAGTATTTCTGTAAAACACTCTGAATTTCTAAGATGGAAGCTATTGTTGTTGCCACTAGTAGCAATATTATTAATAACCCAGTAACAATGTCAGGGTCACCAGCAGCACAGCGTCCCCTGTGCCACCATTCACAATCATTATTACCATAATTCTTCTTATTAGTTCTGTGCCATCACCCAGGGGCTGCTCAGACAATTAAATTTCGATAATAAGAGCAAAGAATAATTAAAATAACACTGAGAACAGTAGACATGAAAAGACAAAAACTGGACAAGCCAAGGAAATCTAAGCAAGGGGCTAACTTCACTGTGACAGGTGCTAATAAGATCAACTAGGAATACATGACAGAATCCTGAAAACTGGGAAATTCTCTCCTCCTCCCTCAGTGGCCTTTTCATCACTGAGGTCTCCAGAGGTGTTAGATTATATAACACTTATTTAGCTGATCCTGCCAAGCATGCGCCACAAGGGGAAAAGAGATAAAAGGAAAAAGAGAAAACTCTTACAGTGTGAAAGGCACTCTGAGGAGCATTTCCCTCTGGCTAGAGGCTGACCGAGCTCCCAGGCCCTCTCCACTGCAGCCCAGGCTCTGGGCAGTCTTTTGTGGGCTAAGGTCTCTCTTCCCCTCCATTCTTCCGTCTTCTGTGCCCCCTTAAATGCTCTGATCCTGGGATTGTCCATCTGAAGCATGGTTGTAATACCCAGACCCTCAGCTCCTGAGGAAAGCCAAGAAAACATCTGTTTGTATACACAGCAGACGATCAGGAAGGTGATGGTCGTCTTGTTGAAGCACATCAGTGTTAAAAATCAGGTTACATGTGAAATTCTACCATCTGATGCAAAATATGGTAGAAAATAAAGCAGATCAGATGGGCTGGTTTTGTTCCATGTATGCTGTGACAAGGTGTTTTGAAGAATGTGTGACTGTGCTTTACCTCTAATCGATGCTCAATCATGGCCTAAGTTCACAAGACGCTCTGTACCTTTGATGCTCTTTGACACCATTGTTTTGGTCACATAACAATGACCAAGCAGTCTACACGAAGTACGGTGCAGGGAGCACAGGAAGCTGGAGGTCACCTCAGCTGGAGTCCCTCTCTCATGAAGGTCCAGGTGCTGAAGGCTTGGTCCAGGAAGGGGGCAGAGCTTTTGAGAGGTGGGCGATCTTCAGGGTCACTGGGGGCAGGTCCTCTAAGAAGACTGGGGAGCCCTGTCCTTGCCTCTTCTTCTTCTCTTTCACCTCCTAGCCATGGGGTGATCGTATTTACCCCCCCTCACACATGCATCCAGCAGGCTGTTCTGCCACAGCTCAAAATAAAAGGACGTAGCCGTCAGAGTCACAGCTCCTGTGAAAAGCAGGAGGAGGACGTGCACTTATACATAAGACAGGAAGCTTTTTCTTTTTCTTTGTTTTTTCTATTTTTTTTTTTTTTTTTAGCAGCTATCATCTTAGCCTGTGTTTCTTTGGATGAGCCATGGCTTACTGGCAGGGGGAGGGAAGCACGACTTTTGCTGTCTCCCGGCCTGCACACCAGCTGGCTGGTAGGAAGCCATTGGTTTCCTGTTTCTCCTCCCAGCAGCCCAAAAAACAACTTAATGCTTGTAGAGCTTAGTGTCTGATTGACTTTGCAGGCATAGGCCAGTAGTCAAGCCTCTGTTTAGAGGGTAACAATGTGCAACATAGCAACTCTGGGGATCTTTTCCGAGAGTGGAAGCCATTGTTAATTCCCGCTTATCTTGTTTTAGAATCCTGTATCATTTTCATTGCTGTGTTTTGTTTTATTCTGGTCTATTTTGTTTGATTTTGTTATATCTTAGGCATCAGCAGCTATTTCAAAGTTAACAATCTATGACAACCATTATCAATTTTCTATTTTCTTGTTTTGAAGTCCTGTATTGCTTTCATTGTCTTCTTTTGATTGGTTTTATTCTGTTGTTGTTGTTTTATATATATAATTAGATCTGGTGGGGTAGGTAGCTTTTTTGAAAGTAACAAGAGGCATTGTAGTAGGCACTGTTGATTTCCCATTATCTCCTTTTGAAGTTCTGTATCACTTTCAATGTTTTGTTTTGATTGGCTTTATTCTGTTTTGTTTAGTTTGGTTTTATTCTCCTTAAAACAATTTTTTTTTTAATTTGGAAACAAAAACATAAATAGTTGCTCGTGGGCTGAAACCTTCACAGTGGCGAGCTGCACTAAACCTCCCGAATTTACAATAAGCTGATGGTCTCACGTATTTTGTCACAGCGGTAGAGAGCTGCTCCATGTAGACTTTGGCCTCTTGTTAGATTTTCCTTTATGAAACAGATGTGGCTGACTGCTCCTGAGCCTCTAGTGGAGAGCTTCACATACCACCAGCAAGCCTCTGGGTAAGTCGCGCTCCCAGCTCTGAGGTCACCTACTGTATTTCACAGATGACAAACTGAGACCCCAAGTGGGTCATAGGCCTCTGTGGACGCTGCACTTCCACAACCTTTGGAACCTATTCCAGAGTCCAGTGTAATTTCCATGGCATCAAGCTAACCTGCACCCCCAAAGTCCTGCAAACAGCTACAGCTCCCCTTTGTGCACTGCTGCACGCCTCTCCCTGCCTTGCCGTTGCCTTCCGGGCCTATTCCACCCAGTCACACGGTTACAAGCACTTAGCAAACTCAGAATCTGAGCGACTGTGAAAAGCACATTACCTCTCACATACAAACTCTTCTCTACTTTTTGAGCTCAGAGGAGCTGGGGCGAGTGGCAGCCTGCTCCTCCCACACTTCCCTTTTCCATTAGCCCCGTGTCAGAGGCTTCCTCAAATGCATTTCACTTTCTGTTCCATCTCATTGGTTGCTTTATCAGCTGGAATTGGTCCTGAAATGGTGCTCTCTTCTCCATGTCTACCAAAACCCTCTCGCTCCCATGCAGGGGAATGGAGGGTACAATAAGGAAGAGATGGTGACCAGCTTCACTGGAGGTGAATAGAGTGTTGCACAAACCATGTCACCCTTCTTAGGGGGCACAGGGAGTGAGGGGGGAAGCAGGAGAAAGGTGAAGGGATGGTTGTCATCCCTACTTCCATCCTGGAAGAAAGTTCGTCTGGCCTGGGTTGAGAATTCAGTGTAGGCGCATCACATGTGTGTACTTTAAACTATGCTGTCTCTAATGGAGGATTCCAGCGCAGGGAGCAGGGTTCTCACAGCTTCCCACACAAGGTGGTTATGCGCAGGGAGAGTAGGGTCCTACCCGCTCTGCCACAGGTGTGACGGTCCTATATGTCAAGTTATCAGTCAAAGGCAGGGAGGGAGCAGACACTGGGCCCTGGCGGACCTGGAAGTATGCAAGGCGTCATGTACAGGTGACTCAGGTTAGCGTGAGAACGGGTCTCGTGAAATGAGCTCCAACTGCTCAGGATAAGAAGGGCTATCTTCTTCATTTTAGAGCAAAAGTTTTCAATTTTTTACTATTTAGTACAATGGTAGCTGTTGGTTTCTCATTGATAGCTTTTATCAGATTGAGGTAGAGACCATCTATTCCAATTTTCTGTAGAGTTTTCTTTTTTTTTCTTTTTTTTAATCAAAAATGAGTGTTGGACTTTGCCAAATGCTTTTTCCGCCTATATCGTGATGGTTGTGTGAGTTTTGTCTTTCTGTTAATGTGATGTATTACTCTGTAAATTTTTTTATTTTAATGCAAAAATACAAAACAACTAAATGAAACAAAACAATGAAAATGATATTGGCAAAAAAATGAGACATTAAAAATCCACAACAGTCACTATATTGCACATTGCTGTCCTCTAAATAGTTGCTCAGACTACTGGCTTTAGGTCTGCAGAATCAAACAACAATCCAAACATTGAGTTCCCGCCTTACTTTGGTTGCTATCATTTCAGCCTGCGTTCTCCCAAATCAGTCTACTGCTCATGGAGTGGAGGAATCCTCTCTTCTACCAGTGCTGAGTGGCTCACAGGGAGAGTGCTGCTTCCTGGTTCTCTCTCGGCCAGCTCAGCCATCACCGGGGCACGGGAGGGTGCTGCTGCAGCCTTGGTGTGCTGTATTAACTGAATTGTCTCACTAGTGTAAGAAGCTGGAAGAGTAAATAAGGCCCAAAAGCGTACAACAGACACTGTGAATTAGGAAGAAACTTCTAAAGGAAAGAGAAACTAATGAGGGAAAGGGGAAAAGAAGGAAGAAAAAAGGAAAACATTCACACACACACACACACACACATACACGATAGTTAAGATAGTTATACAGCTAGTTTCTCTTAATTCATTGAAAAAAGAGATTTTGGTTGAGGGTATAGCTCAGTGGCACAACTCCTGCCTGACAACTGCAAGGTCGGGAGTTCAATTTCCAGCACAAAAAAAAAAAAAATTTTTTTTTTTTAAGATTTGTGCTAATATTGTCTGGACCTTATTTCCTGTCTGTGTCTTATACTCTGAGTAACTATGAGGAAGACAACAATGCACAATCTACTCATGATTGTTACTCTCCTATTAGCCTGATTTGAAACTCTGTTTTATTTTATTTCTATTTTTCTTCTTCTTTTTTGTAAAATAAAAAAGGAATTAAAGGAAAGGCTAAGAAAGGAAAGCAGTGAAGCTAAGATCTCTTTTAGACCTAGGCTGTCTCCTCAAAGTCTCATGGGTTCAGGAGGTGGTACTCTTGGGAGGTGAGTGCATGTAAACTCTAACTCCATCAGTGGTTTACTGATCCATGGTTTGCACCATTACTGGAAGGCAGTGAAGATTTAGGAGGAGGAGCCTGGTTGAAGAGAATGGGTTATGGGGCAATATGACCTTGGGGACTGACCCCTCCTCTCTCACTCTGTCTCTCTCTGCTTCTGAGCTGGCAGGGGGTGAGCAGCTTCCCTTTGCCACACCCTTCCGCCATGATGTTTCTGTCTTACCACAGCTAACCATGGACTGAACCCCCTGACACCATGAGCCAAAATCAAACTTTCCTTCTTTAAATTGTTTACCTCAGGTGCTTGTCAGGTGATGAGAAGCTGACAAATAGACTCCAAGTGATTCAGAAACTGGGCATGGTATTGTACACCTGTAATCCTAGCAGTCAAGAGGCTGAAGCAGGAGAAATGTCATGCATTCAAGGCCAGCCTGGGCTACATAGTGAGTTCAAAATCAGTCTGAACTACACAGTGAGACCCTGCCTTAAACAAACAAAACAAACAAACAAACACCAGAAACCAAGTGACTCATAATGGATGTGGTGGCACTAAGGGACTATCAGGCAGCATCTCACTGTGCATCGGGGAACAACCACCCCCGGCTAGGAGGAGGAAACAGCAGAGACCCAGAGGCACCCTTCGGTTAAAGTTCCCTTTGCACATTAGTTCTGCTGCACTTCCCAGTGGAAAAGGACCCATTCGTGCCATTTGCTTTTACTGTGCATCTATTTTCACCTGCCATCAGCTGTGTGGACTTTGCAGAGTTTCCCTATGGGTCATTTCCTCGCCCTCCGGTACCTGGAAGAGAGCATCGACATCAACCTACTCCTGCTCGCCCGGTCCCGGGGGGAGGTAAGCGCATATGGGCATGGCGACGGCGGGGCTATTGCTCGCTCGCTCCTTTCTCCCTTCGTCCTAGTCCTCCCACCCTCCTCACCTTGTCTCTGCCACTGTTTCACACTTGGAGTCTGATGCTTGATTTCTGCCCTGGAGTGAGCAGGCTGGGAGCTGTCCCCACTCTCTCCAACTCTGTCAAAGACATTAATGCACCATGCACTGCTGACACCCAGGCCCCAGGTTACCACCCTGAAACTTTCTCTTTTGTCCGATTTGGTTTCAGAAGTTAAATGGTTTCTTTGTTGATATGAAAATTAATTTCTGGACAAAAAGAAATATGCTTGTGTGGGGGCTAGATTTGTGTGGTCTCCCAGCATGGCTGTGATTACACTGTAGGTCAAATTGGCGCCTTGGTTTCAGCGGCTTCGCCCTCTCTGATGTCCCTGAAGCTGCCAGGATCGCCAGCAGCAGCAGTTCTCACTAGCAGCTGGGCAGGTGGGTAGGGATGGATGGTGTGTGGGAGCCGTGATTCCGAGGGCTCTCCTAGATCCTTTTTCTGGATGGACAAGTATGATTCAGACACGGATGACACAAAATTCAAGCCCCTGAGTTTCCTGCCACAGTGTGGGGGTGAATGGAAGTAGAGAGAGGGCCCTGGGCCTGTTGGCCACAGCCTGGCGGAACAGACTCTGCCACGTCCAGGTGCCAGCCATAAGAAGGTTGCAACGTGTCCTGAGGTCCCTGTTACATCCTCCTTTCCACGCCATGTTTACCTGCCACAAACCACAAACTGGAATCAAGGTTCCAACTTGTGAACTAGGGCAGAACCAATGCAAAATTTTCCCGAGTAATGAAAGTGGCTTTTGTGCTGTATTCCATATTGTGTCTTCTAGACAAGTTTCAAGTTTCTAGCAGATCTATGGCTCACATCATGTCCCAACTCCCACAGCCAACTCTAAATTGCTTATACGTGGGTCCCATATTGTTTATTTGGTACCATTAGACGGGAGGATCTACAGCCCTCAGGTGGACATCTACCCCTTGCCAGTAAGCCATGTATTTCTCTCCAAAGCAGCTTATTTGAGGTCGACATCTATAGAGTGAATGCAAGGTCTCCATTTGCAAATGTGGCTGGCAATTGTCAGCTTTCTCATAATACGCTGACTCCAAATGAACTGTGTGCAAAGTGAAGTGTTTAGCTATGTTTTAGTCTATATAATGTCACCTGGGATGATAGGAACCTCTCTGGTCAAATAAGCCAAAACCTAAGAATGAGCATGTATGGTCTCTCTGATTGAACTGGGGGCCGAGGGACATGCTTCCGTTTTTGCAGTCTTGGCACTGGCCATTCACCTAGTTTTTCCATCTCCCGCCTCTGATCCACGGTGGCCATGTAAAGATGACTGAGATTCGGTGGTTCATGAGCTCGCCAAAGGCCAAGTGCTGCCCTCACTCTCACCACCCCCAACAAGGTTTTTTAAGCAGAGAAGCTGGTATTTACAGTGTTACCTGCTGTACTACACAAGCTCCTCACTCTCTTAGAACTTCATTTTCTCAGTCTAGACCAGGGCCTGGTAATGCCTCCCTTGCAAGACTGCAGGGATGATGAGCAGCTGTGAATACACCTGCAGACATTCAGCCCGAGCAGAAGACTCGGACTTCTTAGCTGCCTGCTGACCTCCCAGCCCACTTCCCCACACCACATGCTGGGTGTGGCCGGCAGGTCGTGGTCTGTCCTCCCGCTTTCCACACCTACAGGGGGCTTCAAGGCTCAGGGGAGCTCCCCGGCACCTCCTGAAACTTGTCACACTGCAGAGCAGCCTCTCCATTGGTTCCCAGTCGATGGGTACAAAGACGTTGCTGGATTACATGCAGACTTTTTTCCTGGTTAGAACGGCAGCACTCGCCAGCACCCAAGAAAAAAAGGACCACATGCTATAAAACCAGGGGGAAACTGGTTGCCAAGGCCATCAGAGGTTCTGCTTTCCTCTCCTTCTTCAAATACAAGCACGTCTCCAAGAGCTGGCTGCAGGTGGAGACCCTGTAAAGGTCACAGGGGTCAGAAGAACAGGGAAGAGCTGATAAGGAGGGAGCTCTGCGTGGTCTTCCAGATGCGGGAGGGTGATGATGTAATAGTTTGGTTTAATGAAAAAAATCAATGATATGGGAGCCAAACGTGGTTTGGAAGCCTTGCTCTGACACTTGACCCAGCAGAGTGCTGGGTAAGTTATTTTTATCATTGACTCTCAGCTTTCTTATGTACAATAGCAGGACAGTGCCTCCCTCCCAGGGCTGATGAATGAGAACTGGGCTCTGTAGTTAAAACACGGCCAGAAGAGTAAGAATGGTCAGTGTCCAGCATCATCTCTCGCTACCCCTTTTTGGTATATTGGGAACATTGCCTACATCTATGCACCTCAGTTTCCAATTCTGCAAAATGAGGAAGATGAATACTGCCTGCCTCAGAATTTATGCAGAGTCCCAAACACAAGACCCGTGGAACCCTAAGATGCCTAGAAAATCTTGTAGTGCGTATTTGACAGGTTCATTTCTCATAAGTAGATGGTTATTGTTAACATTATTATGTTATTGACCTTAGCTTATTATCCACAAAAATAGATGTTCTTATCTACTAATTGAACAAGAATGGGACACTGATTAAACTACATGTGTATTTTTTAATGGTTTACACTAAAATCCATAAAAATATTCATTTTCTTCAATTGTTTCTTGATTCTGAGGTTTCCTTCCTTTTAGTCCATGAGTTAGCACCTCTCTCTCTCTCTCTCCTCCTCCTCCTCCTTCTTCCTCTTCTTCTTCTCCCTCTCTCGCCCTCTACTCCCTGCAGTAAAACAGAGCTGCAGTCAATCAATTTCAAGTCAGTGGGCTGTGAAAAGCATTTAGAATAATAGTTTATTGACCCTGAGTGTGGCAGCTGGAACTGAGGGCAGTCTGGGCTCGGGCAGAGCACCATCCTCTCAATGGAGGGTGGATCATCTTTGATCCTTTCTGTGACCTTTAAGAGGCTGGGTGTCTGGAAGGTGCCCGCCACTCAACACCTCCTACACCCACAGCTGTGTCCAGGGCACATGGCCTGCCCAAGCAGGGCTGGGCTGGATGGAAGGAAGAGTCACCAGGCTGGCAGGAGCTGAGCTTGGGCTCTGTGTTACCTATAGGAGGACATCTGAATGGCCAGGGATCTCCTGATGCCCAAGAACCACAGCAAAGTGCACCATTTGTCCAGACCAGCTGTGGCTACTGGGATTTTGCTCTGAAACACTGACCTGCTGACTTGTTCTTCATCCACTCACACGATCGTGGACTTTTTCATGAACATAAATATAAACTTCAGTTCTGCAAAGAATTTCATTACAACTATAATTGCAAATTTCACAACTTGAAAGCAAAGAATGATGAAAAAAAACTCGAAGAGAAGAATGAGTGTTCCAGAGATGACCTAGAGTCTGCACAATTTGTGAAAGAACTAGTTACATAGAATATTAGAGGTTAAAGCCATGAAATTCTATAAATTCAATCAGTAAACTGAAAATATGTAAATTGTGGACAAATTTTGTCATATTTAGCAAAGATTCTAAATAATTTGTTAATTCGTTTGGCAAATCCCATCTTGTCTATGTTGTTTTCATTTGTATTTGTTCATTTTGTGATCCTTGCATTGAACTAGTCATATTATAATCAAGATAGGAAATGACTTTTTTAAAGAAAGCACTTATAAAACTAAATAGCATTTGATGGTCATTTGGTATTTGAAATCTAAATCGTGTTGCTTTTCCTTGAGCTGCACCAGTATCCTCTTAACTGTGCAGTTTGCAAGTTTGTCCAATATGTGACCAGAGGACAGTTGCTTTAGTTGAAAAATGTGGCGAGTTCTGTAATAAACATGTGGGGAAAATATTTCACATATTTCCTTCTACTTAAAATAAGGAATGTCTGATAAACGAGGTACTTGGCCAGAACACAAAAAGATCCCTTATTGAATAATCGATGTAAATAGGATTAATTATAGTATTATGGGAGAAGAAAGGAAGGACCATATATTTAAATTGAATATAATCTAGGTGAAAAACAAAAACATAGAAATTAAATATGTTTTTATTTCGCAGAGCAAAAATTTGATAAGTGTCCACATTAAATCTGTATTAAGTGAGCGTGTAAGTGTAGCGCCTTCACTGAGGAAGTGTGTGAAGACAGGCAGCTCCGGGCTGACGGGACACGGCCGTCACTCTCAGCTGTTCTTGCATTCACTGACCCACGCGGGGTCCTCCCCGGGCGAGCCGTGGCTCAGTCACTGTGAGAAGGGGGTTGGAAATGTCATCTACAGCGGTTTTTCTCTCCCCAAATACTTCCCCATGTTTCAACAAAATTAGGTTCTTCCTGATAACGTCGTCCTGAGCATATGTGTAACAGACTCAATAAGCTGTTTCTTCCCTATTAGCCCTTTCCTAACTTTGAGTTTCTGTGGCTCTTGTTAATATTGCTTTTATTTTCAAACTAAAAAGAAGTAACTCTTGGTTAGGATACATCCATACCCAGTGTCTGATAATTATTTTTAAAAACTAATTTTGACAGATATAAAATATAAGACAGACTAAAATACACAATTTGTTTTATGAAATTTAAGCTTGTGAAATTGCCTTTTAAAAATCCCATGTGCTATTTTCAGGAAGCTATGTGTGGCAAGTTTCCATAAAAATTATGAACAAAATAAAAAGTCAACAAATCACACCACCAGAACCTTCCTACTAGTTTATCTAAAAGGGGAATTTTTTTGTGGGTAATAAATTTATGCTATAAGTGATCACAGATTCAATTAAAATGAGTTGGCCTGTACGGAAGCCCACAGGGGACCTGCCAAGAGTGAGGGCGGACCCCATGGAGTAGAGACCTGCGGACCTGCGGCCCACTCACCTGGAACATTTTCCTTCCAGGGTGAATAGACAAAAATCAATAAGATGGAGGAGACATGTTCTAGAGTAGAAACATCTGTTCTTATTCTTCTGAAGATGAGTTGTTCCGTCTCAGCATAACATAAATGAACTGGGTTTTGGAAACATCCAGTCCTCTGGGCAGAGGGATCATACCGGGGCAGTGGCGTAGTACCCAGAGCATTTCACCCTCTAGTCTACCTTTTCCGTGCTCGCACTGGTTGCACCCTGGGTGCTGGTTGCACCCTGGGTGCTGGTACTTTCCTGCTGGTGTACCCTAGCCCACCGCAACAAGCCGCCGCTCCTACCTGGCTCCTCAGATGAAAGCCTCATGCGTGGCTATGCTGGAAGCTCTTGATGTTCCAAAATTAGCTCATGGCTGAGGAGCAGTTTCCTTTCTTTGGAGACAATGACTTTTTCTCTAACTGGAAGGAAATCTCTTAACCTTTCCTGATTTCTCCATCTGGAAATCAGAGTTAATTATGCCTAAAATTAAGGAGCTATGGAGAGGATTAATTTGTTAATATTTGTAGAGTACTTTAGATATGTGAAGTGCCAAGTATTAATAAATTTCATACAAATACATTGGTATTTGGAATCCACAGGGACTAAATAATTGACTTTATGTAGAAAGTCTATGAAAATGTGGATTTTTCCCATCAAACATTCATACAGGGATTATTATTTATAATACAGAACAGGAAAATCAGCCCCTAATTCTTATTATTTTTAATAAAAATATAAAATAAATGACTGACATTAGAAGCAAGCTAAGTATCTTCAGGGAAATTGTTCCCCAATTTGAAGTATTTCTGACAGCTCCCTCTTTAACTGTAGAAAGCCTGCTAGAGAAGGAGGAAAAAAAGAGAAAGCCATCAACTAACTGGATATTCAGTAGATAATTGATGTTTAAAAAGAAAGAGAATTTTCTGATGTTGTTCTGAACTCTGCAATGATTGTGGTGAGTGGTACTATGTGTCTTCTGTAGTTATTTAAGGACAAACTACAAACATACCCACTGGCTAGCTTCTTCAGTTCTCAGGTATACAACATGGACCTGATCAAACTTTTCTTTAGCCCACACATACACAATCCTAGTCATCATCTGTTCCTTTGTGACCACACATGTTGACGTGTCAACACAAGCGTGTGCACCGTGCCTAAATCATGGAGTGCTGACCAAACACCATCTTAGCTGGCCATGGTGGCTAGTTGCACATACAATTAACTGCAGACAGAAGATTACACAGGTCCACCAGTGGTGATTTAACTTAAGTCCCTTCTGCGGTATAGGAGACTAACCCCAACACAGAGGCTGGAACTTGCACTGAAGTTATGCCGACTACTCACTGATTGACAGTGCGACCAGAGACACTCTGTGGAGTTGCAGCTTTGGGAGACAGTGATTGTGACTTGTGTTACTGGGGCTGAATTTCCTAGTCTTCTCCCTGTAAGGCTCAAAAGGATTCTTAAAGTGAACAAACACACTGTCTGCATCCTGCACATGAGATTAAGAGATGACATCCAAGGACCTCGGTCAGATCATGTGAATGACACTGCCCTTCTGTTTCCTCATCTTTCAGATGGGAGAATTATCAATACCTACCACCCATCCTGCAAGATGAGTTGGAGAAAATAGAGTAACTGGGAAGAAACAGAACTTAAAAGCCCTGCACGAACATTATGATATCCGAATCAGCATTTTTCCTGTGGTCAGAACTTGTCTCCTGGCTTAACATTGCTTTTACTCTTCCACTCTCCCCTCATTTGCCTTGGTTTTAATAAGCAGCCAATGATATAGACAGAAAAAATCAAAGGAGTGAGGTCTGGGTCTTGATTCCTCACTTACTAATTAATTTACTGAAGTTGATTAGTCAAGTCACTTGCTCTTCATAACTCAGCTTTGCAATCTCTAAAATTGGGGTAAAAACTATACAGCCTACAGGGTTGTGATAAGGGGAAAATGATAAATAAAAACTTTACAAGTGTGATATGATTATCAATATTTGTTGGGAAATATCTCCAGCTGCAAGAGAACCTGACACCCTTACAGAGAATAAGAGAAGTTGTAGAACTGAAAATCCTCCTGGGGAGTGGTAACAATGAACCCTGTCTTATTTTAGTGCACAAAATAAATTCCAGCTTAATATGCTGATTGTCTCTCTCTCTCACTGTAATGCTAGAGTTGGTGGACAGGTCACAGCAGAACTGGGAAGGGTGGGGGAAGCCAGGGGACCACAGTTCACTCCGCCTGCATGATCCAGGAAGGGACATTTCATTCACTGGTCCTCTCTTTGGGAGTCTTCATAGTATCCAACCCCAGTGGATAATTGGATGAACAAAGTAAGTAGATATGGTGGGGAACAAAAGAAAGCCCTTCCCTCAGAAGGTGACTTTCAGGGCCGGTAAGATTTAATTTGTTTCTTTGAGGCAATCACCAGGGACCTGACATCTTTCACAGAGCTGATTTGGTGCATTTTGTGCATGCTGGAAGGCCTGGGATGCACTGCTGTCTTTAAACCCTAGAAGAGAGAAACATTGCCCGGTGGGGAGCACTGTGTTGCCTCATATGTAGAGAAAAGATGTCGCCAAATCGGTGAAGTGGAAGTGTTAGACAGGAAGGAAGGAGGTCACAGGGAGAAAGAAAATGGGCACCCACGAATGCATTTCTTCATTATGGACCCAGCTTTCCTGATCCATATGGTAGAATTTTCCAAATCAAGATAAGCATGAGCCACGCTGTCTATCTCCTCCTGTACAATTCATAGTTTTAGGTTCTGCTCAGATGGGTAGAACAGTGAGTAAGCAGAGACACTAATGCGCCTATATATTTAAATAACTTTGCTCACCCATAGGACCCAGCATTTCACACATGGTGGGCCATTGCTGAGTGTTTCTGCTTCAAGTACTTGGTGTTCTCATAAAACTTTCAGCATCAGCATTCTCCTAAGTCCAGGGCACCATCAGGAAAAATAACCAATAGCAATGATGTCAGCAAATTATTACACCAAAGCGTTAGTGATACTTCAAGAAATGGGAAGAGGTCCAGAGTGGAGATCTTGGTTCATTAATTTGCTACAGCAGTATCAGGCAAATCACTTCATCTTAGAAATCCAACACTGAGAAAAAATATCTAACCTATAGGGTTGTGGTAAGAAAAAAAAGGGATGCTATTTCATCACAAAACATTATATGGATATGATCAGATTATTATAAACACTTTTTAGAAGCCATCATTTCCCTTAGGAGCAGTTCACATTTTTATATTAATGTGTCAGAGGGAAAATAAGGCACAGATGGAAAATGTACTTTTTTTTACTATAATCTATAAACCAACGACTCTATAAACTACTCCAGGAGTCAAAATTTTCCTGTGAGCTTGAAACCCACTCACTGAGATGCTGATGGAATAACTAATAAGCACCCAAGCTCAGCATCTCTTCTGAGTTTTCCCTGAAGACCTGTTCCTTCTCCTGAGCTTTCCCTGCTGAAACTGTCCTTTCTCCCAGCTGTCACCACAAATATCTGTGCTTTTTGACTGTGCCTCCTAAATCCCTCTCCTCTTCGGATTATCAGCCAGGCTCTTGGGTGAGACTATAGACATTGTTATGAAGTGATTTCCAGATCTCTGTCAAACGCAATGACTTTGTGGCTGGGCTCCATTCTCCATCCTTTCTCTCCTTACCTCTGAAATTATTGTTCACTTTCTTCCCAGAGTGATGAGTGATGTGGTCAAATCCACGCCACTTCTAAGTGTAAAACAGACTCACTCAGACACATGGTTGATAAAATAATATGAAATATTTTTATCAAAATGCAGGGGATCTTGTATCATCTGACTTCTCAAACATCAGGCGACCACCCGTTTTGCCTCTCATCAGAATTTCTAGTAAAGTGAAGGGAATTTCTTGAAAGTCACCAGCAATCTTGCAAGTCCCTGCCACTGAATTTCTGTTCTTGTTGCACGGAATCCCTTCTCCTGTCTCTGTGCAGTGAGCTCCTCATTAGGGCAGCCTCTGGCTCCCCCAGGGTACAGCCCGCACATCACCTCTGTGCCTCTGTGACTGGCAGTGAGTCTCTTCTCTGCACACTCGGGGAAGCCCCCGGCACCTGCAGCCTTGTGTACTCTTACTTGGTGCATCTTTCCTAGCAGAACCTACTGATAGGGTTCAAGGAGTTGCAGTATTACTGTGCATACAGGATTGAAGAGTGATCCGGCTAAATTCATTCGATTCTGAAGTAAAGTCCTTCCTACTTATTTATCTAGTCACTCACCAAGCTCTGCCACGGATTGCTATGTACCAGGCATTGTAGTAGGCTCTATGAAACACAGTGGTGAGGGGGGTTCTTTGTTAGGTGGGCCAGGTGCGCCCCTCATGGTACAGAAATGAAAACTCAGCTGAGCCATATTGCTACCAGTACCATGGACAGAGTAGAGGGCCCAGCAGAGAAAGAATCCTACCAGCAGGGGACAGTGCAGCAACGCAGATGCCCCAAAGGCAGCTAAAGTGCTGTAGGAGCTCTGCTCTGAATTGATGCTCTTCTAAAGCTTTCCTGTTTATGTGTGAGCATCCAGACATCTTTGCCTTTTAGGGCCAGGCTAGCTCTGTCCATCCTCCACTGGCTCCGTAAACACTGCCTTCCGTGACCCAGTCTCCTTCTCCCTGTGCCCATTTACTGCCTCCCACACCATGAAGGAATTCTTACTTGATGACATTCCTTCTCTATAAGGAGAGAGCTCGTAGTGAATTGTACAGCAGTTCCAATTCTGTTCTGAGAATTTCCCCAGGGAGGTGAAGTTCTTTTAATTTACTTAATCTGATATGCTTTTTCAGAATGACTCTCCTCCAAAATACTGAATGGGAGCAGGCAGCATTCCTATTCATTCTCTCCTCTTTCTCTCTTCCTCTCTTTCCCCTGTTGACCTGGGCTCATAGATGTGCATGGATCCTGGGGACTCTGTGGGGTCAAGAAACAAGTTCCAGGTGTTCTCCAGCAGCAAATGCGGCCATACCTGACCTTGGCTCCCCTCTCTCCCGGCTGTACTTCTGCAGGCTGCCTCCTTTTTGCTTAGATTGAGAAAAAAAGAGCACCACATAACATGTACCCTCAGGACATGGAATTGTGACTACTGCACATTAATAATCAACTGTTGCATCAACAATAGGTCAACAGCAGTGGGCGTTAGAGAAGGAAGAACAGATGAAACAATTTGACATCTCAATGAATGTTTTCTGAATGTATTTAATGTAGAAAGTCTTTAAGTAATTAGGGGCTTGGGCTTGAGGATTATAGAGACCAGGTTTTTCACCCCAGTTTGGCTACTTCCTAAGAACGTGACCCTGGGAAAACTAACATGTTTAGCCCGTGTCTCCTGGCAGGTAATAAAGGGATAATTATCTCCACCCCCAGCATTGCTGTGAAGATTAGATGGCACAGAGTTTGTCTGTCCCAGACCGAGCAGGCAAACAGGGAACCAAGAATGGAAGCTATTCAGTTCGCAGTATTAGGGCCATCACAGAGCCATTCTTTTCTCTTTACAACTGAAAGATGCTGAGCTCTTGGTGGAGCCCTGCTCTGAGCTCCTCACTCCCAAGGTCTTGCCTCCATGCTCTACCTAGGTGCCTTCGTTGTCACTTTGCCCACAGAGCCTCGGGGCTGTTTTCTGCAGTGATTCGGGGCAGAGACTACACTTGCGCCTCCTGTGTTTGCCAGGGTTCCTGGTGGAATCGTGGCTCTGTGGATGCCATGGTGGAAAGCTGGTGAGCTATTGGGGAGTCACATGCTCCCCTGTTTCCTGGAGGCCCACTGTCCTCAGGTGACAAATCCCCAGGCACTATTGAGTTTCATGGGGAGAAGGTGTCAATATAGTGTGCATTCACCTTTCTAATTCTGTCTTTCCCAACAGCTATCTCACATTTGCTTTCAAAAGAGAGATGCTTTTCTTTTATCTATGAAACCAGGAGTTGCCCACCTTTGTCTGGGGATGTTACATGTAGTTGTTCCAGCTGCACCGTAAACAATCTGTCTCTACTCGGCATTGCCGCATCCACTTCAGGGTCTAGTGATGAACCCGTGAAAACATAGCGTTAATCAAATGCACAGTGTCGCATACCCATGTGCTGGCTGTCAGGAAAAGTTCTGAAAGTCTTCCCCTCACCGCAGGGAGACCCTTCCTTACTCCATCCCCGCCTCCCTCGTGCACATCAGCCCTCAGGGCCATGCCTGAAACTTTCTTCCTGCAGAAATCACATCTCACACCCCAGGCCAGTCGGGGTCTTCTCTAAGCAGGATGGGTCCATCGCTGTTTTAATGATATTTATTACTATTTGCAGGTATATGGCTATGTTTGTGTATTTATTTAACATCCTCTCACGCCAGGTCATGAACTCTGTGTCTTTCAGGGATCTGTTATTTATTTCCTGCTTTATGTTTAGGGGCTAAATGTAGTACTTGATGCTCAGAAAAATTACTTAATAAATGAAGAAGTCAACTCTTATGTTATCTTTCTGAATATTTTAAAACTCAGTTGTCTTTAGAGAAATGCAAGCTGAAACCACCCTATGAAAATACCATATAACATATAATAATGGCTAAAATTTAAAAGACTAACCAACTAAAAAATGTTGGCTGGAATGTAGAGAGACTGAAAAAAAATCACACATTGGTAGTTGGAATATGAAATCCTAGAACTACTTTTTAAAGTATGTGGTATTTCATTATAAAGTTAAATACATAGCTATCATATGACCCAAATATCCTATTTCTTGTTATTTTTCTAAGATAGGTAAACCATATGTCTATTATATAAAGACTTGCACAAATATGTTGATAGTACCTTTACTTATATTATTCAAATACAGAAAAAATATATGTTCATCAGCAATTAGTGGGTGAGATAATTAGGGCAACCCAGTGGAATCCAACTCAGTAATACAAGGGAGGAACTTGGCAGCAGAAGAGAGGGCAAGTGACATTGTTCCTGGCAGCATTTTCAGTTTGTCACAGCAGAATGAACTTGGGGGCTCAAGGCATTAGGATACAGATGGACAGTACGTAGGGTCACAAGAAAAATGATAGATGGCCAACCCAATTCCAATTTCTGATAAAAAGCAAATGCATTCAGGATATGCATTTCTCATGCGATATATGAGACACACATTAAAAATATTCATGCTTCTGAATTTCAAATTTAACTGGGCATCCTATATTTTTATTTGCTAAACCTAGTAACTCTCCCAGCATCCCATATCATCACAGATGTGCTAAGATTTTCTTTTGGACATTTTTTGCATTTTTGATGCCATCCACAAGGAAAATTGGAAGCAATACTATAGAGTGGAAATAATGTGGATTTTGGAGTGAATCGGACCTTGATTCTCATCCCAAGTTTGCCTCCTCACTTTGAGGATTTGGCCAAATTACTTAGTATCTCTGAAAAATGAACACAGTGACAACTAACTCAAGTTTTATTTCAGGAGGGGCCACGGAAGGATTGGGCCGCGTCCCTCTAGCACAGGGGATTCTGTTTCTGTACCCACGAAGTCCTGCTTTAACCAGTGGAGGTCAGAGTCTCCACCTTCAGGATGTGGGCAGCAGCAGGCAGGGCTGCTCAGGGGTCGGTGTTGTCTGGAGAGGCGTCATCTCCTTAGATGTCGCCATCAATGCTCACACCTGATGGTAAAGGTGGGGATGTGGCAGCAGTAAGGGCAGAGATGGAACTGAAATGTCTTGTGACTGCTTGAGGACAAGGAAAGAGGTGTCCAGTTGAAGAGGGACTGGGCATCGCCTGCTGCTCTGCAGAAACCGGAAGGGTTTCCTCATGTTAGAAAATTGCTGCAGTCTGTTACCCTTTCATCCCAGGAAGAGGAGGAAAAGCTGTTCAAGGGGGTCAGTGCAAACTGCTTACTGCTCTGACTCGCTTTACCTGACAAGGACACCGAGGCCTGAAGGCCCTGGGTGAAGTTTACTACCAGCAAATCCTCTGCCATCAGGAGGAAATGCTCCTCCATCTGTTACGCACTTGAGTCCTGCAGGAGGTCACTGAAGCACAACTTGGGACTGTGTTTGAAAGGGGGACCCAGCGGTTTTACAATCCATCACATTTTGGCAGGTGATACAGCTTAGAACCAGTGCCCAGCGTCCCTGTGGAGCCTGGAGCCACAGCAAGCTCCTTGTGCCCACACAGGCTGCCTCTGGCCAAGCCACGCCAGGCTCTATACAGTCCTAAGCACTCTTTCCTTCAAGGGCGAGGGGGGCACGTTTAGAAATCGTTACATCTCCGTGGTTCTGTCTTCTACCTAGCGTGGCTCACGGTAGCTTCCAGCTCCTGCCAGAAGGTCCCATTTGTCGGCACTGCGAACTTCACTCCTTTCTTCGGCTGCTTGGTCCTGGGTCTGCACAGGTCTAGTGGAGCCCCCTGTAGTTGCTAAACTGTGTCACCTCTCACCACCTTCCTCCCACCCCTCTGTCACCTTTGTGACCAGGTCCTGGTGTTTGATGTCTTTCATGGCAGCCCTGTGACGCATGAACCAGGGACTCTCTAGGGTGCACCTGGGCAGGCATTTCCCCATCTTTGTGCCTGTCCCACTGCATCTCAGTGGGGCTGGTGCTATAGCTCAGACCTGGGAAGCTGCTTGCTCAGACCTGAGTGGGAGAATATTTGGGTACTGGCTCTTCTCTTGCTGTTCCAGAAGCCAGTTCCAGGGCTGTGCTAAGTACATGTTCAGTGCCAGGTGAGATGGAGCGGAATCAGAACGTACCCCCCTTAAACCTACCAGGGCACATGCTCCAAACTGCCTTTTCATAACAAGCTGTCATGTGCTCAAGAGTTTGTTATTATTGTCATTACTGTGTGTTTCAACGGGATGTTATTCCCCAGGTGTTCATATTAAAATTGGGATTCAGTGTGGTTTAGTTATCGTACAAAAGAGCTTAACCAGGGCAGGGGTACTGGAGCAAAGATTGGTAAAAATGCACCCAAGTTGTAAAAAGAAACCTACACCAATATTCAAATACAGAGGATAGTTTAAAAATCTCACCAGGAAAGGTATATTTTAGGGATTAAATGTGCATAAAAGACTTAAAGTTTGGCTACTATTCTACTAGACTCAAACTGTGAACAGAGCTCCACTGAGAAGCCTATTTTGTAAATGGGCCATATTTTAAGGAATTCCTAGATGGTCATTGAACATTGCAGGATTCTGCTGAGAGCAAATAGCCTTCCTTCAGCACCAAGAAGAGACGCTTAAGGTGTTAAACATAATATAGATCATGTTATTTGGTTTCATATTGCCCTAACTGGTGACCAAGAATAGACTCCACTTAAAATACGGCTACAACACGTACTATTCTTTCTCATTTTCTATTTTGATCCTTTAACCTGATTTCTGGCTTATTTTCCAAACTACTTGTTGCTAAATCTAATCGTGTTGGATTGTAATTTAGACATATATCATTTTGGACATTGTCGGGAAATTGAATTTTCTTTACACTTTAAAAATGGATCATACTTTACCTTCACTATCAAATACTGTCTGTGAATAAATGGTCCCAGAGAAGAAGAGGAGAGGAGATGGTGGGGAGGGAAAAGGAGGGAAGGAGAGAAACTTTCAGGTAGGTGCTAATTAAGGCCAAATTAGCTGGTGTGGTTCGCTGAGAGTCTCTGAAACATACTATTTCAAAACACATACGTATCTAGGTGAGTCCAGAGAAACCTGTGACTCTTGAAAATGATAAGTCACCTATTTTCTTTGGAAGAGGTCGCAATCTTAACTTCTCCAGGCATTTGCTTCGGGGGGAGTTTGACAGGATAACCCAACAAGAAGAACACAGGGCGCATCCTTAGAAATGCTGTTGGAATACACTCTTTGAGAGCTTCTCACCTTTGTGATTCCACTCAGAACATGCCAATCATGATGAGCATGATCATGGCTGTGCTGCGCCCTGCACAGGGGGGGGAGGCGTAGGGTCTTACTATTTCTCTAGACCTCACAGCTCCTCACTGGTATATTTATAAATCCTTTAAAACTTGCTTGAGACTTGTTTAGGGAATGAGAAATTAATTCCATCTTCATAGTTCCAAGGGAAGTATTTCTGGGGCTGCAAAACCAATACTGTGGAGGCTGAGACTGCCCGGCTTCCTGGGACCTGAGAGCAACAGAAGTTACAATAAGCAACTGAGGCAGGTTTGCAGACATTATGCCAACATTCATTGCAATTTGCACATTTTCATTAGCAATTTTTCTTTCATCTTTTCCTTTCTTTGGCTTTTATACCAACTCCTATGTTTGGAGAACACACATTCATGTGTATAACACAATGCTATTTTCCTATAGTAACACATTCAAAACCATGTGTAACAAGTGTGTAAGAGTTTATGGAAAAGGCTTCTCCTTCAGAGGACAGTGCTCAAGACCTCTTATCTGACATTTGTCCTGGCTCAAAGGAGCTCTTTCTCACACCCACTGCTAAACTTTGTGGGAAACAATGTGCTTTACCTACACCAGCAATTTACCTTCCTGAAATTGATAAGGTAGGAAGCAAGAATCCATGGAAACTTTGATCTGAAATGGATTTCTCTCTCTAGGAAGCGATCCAACTTTCCTTTTATTTTTTAGTGCTTTTCAGGTGTCCTATATAAAAGGAGAGAACGAGAGAGTGTTAATGAAAAAACTAAATAACTCTCTGAACATGAACCCATCATTTGAAAAACAGAAGCTAATTTTGAATTATTAAAGGAGGCTGGATCACAACTCACCACTGAGAAATAGAGGGAGGGAAACGGAGCTCTGGAAGTCCAATTATTTCTGAACCAGAGACAGTCTTATTAAGTTGGGCAGAAAATTAATTAGGCTAATTAGAAAACCTCACTGGAATTAAGCAAGGAGTTATGAGAGGGAACATGACAGCCCGGGGTGTGTTGGGAGAGGGGATGGCTCTGGGGGAGTGAGAGATGAGTTATTTAGGAAAAGATTGCAGGGTGACTCACTCACACAGCGGTTGATCATAGGGTCGCTTCGGTGGGAAGCGTCTTCTATTTTATAGACTTTCTGTTCCCAATTATGGGGCTTCACTGAGTATTAAAAATGATATTGAGTGTATGTTATAGGGAAAAAAGAAAATGAAAAAAACCTCCAAGATTTATTCTGAAGCTTCAGTGGGATTTTATATTTATTTTGGTATTTCCGATATGCTGGTTCATCAGCATGGCGCATTGTTAAAAAGTGCTGGGTGAGTGGTTTTTATCTTCACGGGTTTATGGAGCCCTTAAAACATCTGTTCCGTTCTGATTCCCCTGCTCAGTACAAAGATGTTAGTCGGGGGAGTGGCTCCCACCACACCATTTCAGGGCACGGATGCTGGCAGTGAGTAACAGGTCACCAGGCTACAGCATCCCGGGGCTGGGCTGGGCAGGGCCAGGGATTCCTCATCCCGGGAAGTACAAGGACACTTGGTTCCTCTGCACAAGGGGCTCAGAAGTGGTCCAGGAGGGGCTCTGGGAAGGATGTCACTGAGATCAGCAGAGACTGAGGATAGGGAGGGTCAGAAGACATGAAGAGCATCAGCCTGTGGTGTTGCATTTGTCTCCATGTCTCTCCGGGGCCCTGGCAGAGTGACCTCTTTCTCCTGGGACTCTCCAGAGAAGAAGACCCTTGCTTGCTCCCAGTAATCCTGGATTGTGTTGTTTTCAAGAACATAGACAAAACCCAGCCAGACCTATTAGATGGAGGGAATCTCAAAAGCAGAGAAGTGTTCCATAAGGGGCAGGAGCAGGAGAGAGCTCTCGAAACCCAATGCATGACAGACCAGGAGGAGGCAGAAAAGCTGACCTCCTGCACTGGGGACCTCGTGTATGGTGAGACTTTCTCCAGGATCACTGGCTTGGTTCTCACAGCTGCCCTAGGCAATACCTGTTGCTACTCTAAACTTGCAGGGAGTAACCAACACTCGCAGGAGTCAAGTGATGTCACAGACTGAACATTATAGGGGAAAAAGGAAAAGAAAACTCATATTTGTAGCCTAACCCTCAATGTGATGGGCTTGGATCTGGGGCCTTGGGAGGTAATTAAGTTTAAACAGAGTCATGTGAAAGGGCTCTGTACTGTGCAGTTAGTGACCATGTAAGAGAAAGAAGCAAAAGAGCTTTTTTTAAGATGTGAAGACACTGAGAAAGTAGCTGTCCTCCAGACGAGGAGCGAGAACCTAGCAAGGCTGGCACATTGATCTTGGACATTCACTTTCATACCTGCTGACTAATACGATCCACCAGATTTGCTGGTTTTCAAAGCCCCAGGAAGTTCAGCTTGACCACTGACCTCCAGGAAAAGCCACCATGGTATTCAGGGAGCAGAGCATTCTTGGCCTATGTTCGTCTGAGCCTCAATGAAGGTTCCTGTGTGTCCAGAATCACCTTAGTGTCTTTGGTCACCTACACTAGAACCCTGCTTTCACCTTCCTCTGGGGAAAGATAGAAACGATCTTCCTCAATGGACTGAAGGGTGAGCTTCTGGCGGCAATTGGGAGAAAAGAATGCCACAGGGTCTGAATTCTTAGTGTCCTTCATCACTGTAGTGATAGAGGACACACACAGATGACAGTGCAGTCTCCCCACAGGCCAGGGGCATGTCAGAGCTGCATGTTGGAAAATTATGACCCGAGCTTATGGGGCTCAGCAGGTGCGATGGCCCCGTGGCCCATCCCTGGGGTGGGCTTCTTCTGAGGCTGTACTTTTCCAATCACTAGGTTTGCCTGTCAAGCTGAGCCAAATAATGAGACAGGAGTCAATTAGTTCTCCCCAATAGAATGCTCCCCTGTCTAGTCCTCACTTCCCAGGTGACCCCATTATGATAATGGCCCAGCCTGGCTGCTCTCAGAACCGGCCTGATGAGAAGTGAGCGCTTCCTTCAAATGTGAATCACAGAGACACTGGCAGGCTGTGGCTC
The DNA here is from genome assembly GCA_004027455.1 of Hydrochoerus hydrochaeris. Classification (NCBI taxonomy): domain Eukaryota; kingdom Metazoa; phylum Chordata; class Mammalia; order Rodentia; family Hydrochaeridae; genus Hydrochoerus; species Hydrochoerus hydrochaeris. Next base: position 105,011 of record PVLA01000187.1, on the reverse strand, counting down.
TGCTCCCTGCTGGCTCTGGACAGGAGCCTTCTGCCTCCCCATTGTCACTGCTGCGCGATGCCATGTGCTTATTCAAACCGCAGGCTGCTGGCATCCCGGGAACACCTCACTGCGCCGTTCTTTCCAACACAGGGCTCTGCTCCGTGGCACCCGGGGAGACAGGCGGACTCTGTGCGAACTGCATGGCTGCTGTCACAGCCTGAACTCGGTCTTCAGTGTGGGTGTCCACTTAGCGTCTGCAGGTAGATGATGGTGTCCCTAGGCCCAGATTTCCATAAACACACTTTCCAAAAAAATCTGGGCAGCCTGTCTGCAAGACACTGAGATTAAAAATATTAACAAATCAGTCATCTGTGTGTTTAACACCAAATGTTTTAGTGTCTCCAAATATTAGGGTATGCTAATATTGGAATAACTCAACTAGTCAGTGACTGGCTGTTTCAGTAATTTTAAAAATAGTATCACTTGCAACCTCTGGCAGGAGTCTCCTTCCACGGGCACCCACTAGCCATTGAGTCAATGCAAGTAACCCGAGAGTCGTCATGTAACACTCAGCCAAGACTCAGGCTAAATTCTGAGATAATTTGAGATGCAGAGATTGAATGTATGTCACAGGTCAGCAGCGGTTCCATGAAGAGGATTTTATAATCTGAGTGATTTATAGCCTCAGACAGATCACTCTCTCTTCTCAGGTGATAGCATCCAAATTCATGTCTGAACTCAGAATGAGAATTTGAAAAGCTCCCAGTCAGGGTCCCTCATTCTAGGTCCCACATTGCTTTGTGTTTTCTATCTTTTTTTGTGTATTGCTTAATCGTTTCCTTTTCTCTCCCATCCTGTAAGCTGCTTTATATAGCACATGCCCCTGTGGTGCTGGGATAACTTATTATTTAATCATGTAATCATTACATAATTCTTCAGTGTTAGCCTTCAGTGTTTCCGTTGTTTTTAATCTAACTGCTATTGGGGCATGCAAGTTTTATTTATTGTTTCCATTGCAGAGCAATAATTATGTAACTCTGCAATTCTGCAACTATTATTTCTATTTGTTTAATTACATAACTATAACAGTATTAAACCTCTAAAACATTTGGTGATAGATTTATGGAGAATATGCTAGGAGACAGCAATAATAATGATATATCAGACTGATAATAAAACTAAATAATAGTATTAATATTAATGGAAATATCAGGAATAAGCAGCAGCATTGCCATTTGCTTTCTCTTCATGCTGTATCTGGTCTCTTTAATGGGTCCCTTCCCAAGTCGCTGTGGTTCATTAGCTCTATAACATTTGGTACTCAGCAGTGGTGCCACCCCATTTCCAGACTGTCCCTGGCAAAGCTATGTTTTGTAGAACGCCAGATGGAATGCGCCTTCTTTACAAGGTCTGAAGTGGGCAAATTCCCTTCTTCCTCGTGTCACCTGGGGACTTTCCATCAATGAGAAACTGCATTGAGAGACATAGACATTGCAGAATCCCAAGATTTTGAGATATGTTTGGGTTGCAGGTGTGGAGTCTCCTATAACAATTATTGTGGAAAGAAAGTGGGATTTGGATTCCAACAGACCTGGATGGAATTCTGGCTCTGCCTCCATCTGGCTGACTTTGAGCAGGTTACCTAACCTCGGTGGATTTCAGTTTCCTCCTCCCTAACCTGGGAACTGTAATATATCACCACCATCACTGTCTCCCAAGGCCGTTAGACGCTAAGTACAACCCTGTGTGCCAAGCCTTACTGTATAACGGACACTATCCATAGGTATTTACTGGAGATAAAGGAAAGAACGTGACTCCAAACCTCTCTTTTGTAGGGACACCTTGTCCTCACCTAAGTCACGGCACAGTACCTTCTCCACCAGCCTCCCAAGTCCACCGTAACAGTTACATACGGCTAACGTCCTACACAGTAAGTGATCACCGAGTACAGAGTCCGAACACCCAGGACCTGATCTAATCATCACAGCTTTCCTGTGATCACTGTCATCTAGACGGGGAAGTTCGGTGCCCCCTGCCAGAGTCCTCATGGCCCACTGGCATGTATGCATGGGTCCCAGCCAGCCTGTCTCCGGGTCCGTATCCCTGCAGCTTAAAGAAGTTTGTGAGGCCACCTCCCTCTGCGGAAGCTGCTCCCTGGTCCTCTCCTCCCTCACTAGAGTGCGTTCCGCACAGAGGAGCCAGCTGTCATTACTGCCATTTGTATTCTATCCAATGGCTTTTCTCTTTCTTAGAATAAAACCCAACCTGCTGCCAGGGCTAAATCCAAAGCCTTGCTCACCATTCTAAACTCATCTCCTCCTGCTCTCCAACGTGTGCAGGCAGGGCTCATCTCTCGCATGACTTTGCACCCACTTTCTCTCCTTGGCAGTATTTCTACCTTTTCATCCTATGTGCCTCAGTTTACACATGATATCTTGTAGGAAACTTGCCTCTGAAAGTGCTATCAAAATCAGCTTCTGTCTCATGTCCTGCCATTCATTTGTAAATGTCTGATTTGTTTCACATGTAACTTGTACCACCCAGGTGATTGCTTTCTGATCACTTGCTTTTGTCCTGTGTTCCTGGCCAGGATATAATCCTTAGGACATCAGGCATGGTGTCTGCCTTCTTCACAGTCCTGACCCTAGTCAGCCCCTGCCGTAACACAGGTGCTCAGAAAATCTCATGTGGTCATCAGTGTGCGTGTGTTTGGAGAGTTCGTGTGCTTTGGGAAGAAAAGGGAATATTTTTCTCATCAGGAGTTAGACACGAGCACCTCACAGATGCCCACCCTTCAAAAGCACAATTCTGGATGAGAAGATCTTGGGTGTTGAGCGCAGAGGATGCGAGCATGTGGGTTGTGATAGCACCAATCCAGGTGCAGAGGGCCTGGGAGAAAGCAGCCAGGCCAGCTGCTTTTGGGGCCTGGGACATAGAAGGCTCTTCTCCAGTATGGTGCGTGGGGAGTAGAGCTGTACAGGTCTCGCAGTGGGAGTGGGACAGGGCACTCAGGACAGCTGTGTCTCCAGGAGTCACTCAGCAGGTACCCATTCAGCCAGGACTACCTTTAGTTTGTACAGATATCAATCCAAGGACTCAGACCGCCCCCGCTATCCCACCTGTTCTCAAGTTATTATTATTTTATTGAAGCATTTGCCTTCCTTGAGTTATATATAAGTGTGATTTTTAAAATGTAAGTGACATTATTTATAGTAATGCGTTCCCTCTCCTTTGCACTGACTATTTTTCTTTTCAATCAGACTGTCTTCACTCTTACACATCCCATTTTAGTTCCTGCCATGTGAATAACAGGGCACATAAATATTCAGCTCTGACCCTCATTGTCCCTTTTCTAATTCCCATTTTTCTCTCATTTCACCTTCATGAGGATATTCGTCTGCCTTTTTCTCAGTAAATTTGTTATCACAACTCTATCTTTTTAGTAGTCTTTGCCTCATTTTATTTTTAAATGATTTGTCAATGTGATCACGTAGGAATCAGTGAACAGTGTGAGTTACTGCTCTGTGTGTTTCTTCTGTACCTGGGAACCATGGACAGGGTAGTAAACACCACTTAAAGGTTAACAGTAGCCTCCAGAATCAGGTGGCAGGGGTTCTTGTGTTACTCAGCTTTCGTATTTCCCAACACTCACAGTTTAAAGAAGAAAATGGTACATTTGGCTTTAGACCTTTCAGTCTGTTCCAGGCTGGTTCTAAGGCAGGAAGGGCATGGTGGAGCAAAGTGCCCACTGCAAGGTGACCAGGAACAGAGCCCAGTGGAAGAGCACCAGGGAGAAAGAGGCCAGGGGCCAAGGGCGGTGCCCAAGGTGGTGCTCCCGAGACCTGGAAAGGTGCTTTACCAAGCCCTTAGGCATCTCTGGCTCAATCCAGTTAGACACAAGATTGACTGTGCATTTCCTGTCTCAGTTGCCTGGTTTAATAATGGGCAAAAGCAGATGACTTAGCCTTTTTTGAGTCTTGTTCCCTCTTCCCCAAATAGTGTTCAATAAACTTACCCTAAGGAACTGCTGGAAGAATCCAGCAAGATTGTTCATGTGTTACAGACCTGTGTTTGCCTCTGCCCAAATTTCATACTTTGAAATCTAACCCACAGGGAGATGACGCTAGCAGGTATAGATGAGGTCATCAGAATAGAGCACTTACCAATGTTTAATACTACAGAGTGGCTTAAAATCCATGATCTCATTGGATAAGAGCAAACTTAACATGGGAGTAAAGGGTCTCCATACCTAAAAAAGTTGGTAAACACTGACATACGTCACCAAGGACCAGGCATATGTCATGTGCCCCTGGCAGTTCCTGCTCTAAGCAGTGGGCAGCTAAGATGCTGATATACTCATCTCTGAAGATTGTCTCCTAAGGTGTCCCTAGATTTAGCATTTCACTCCAAATTCAGAAGCCTCCTACATTTTCCCCCGATTCTACCAGTTCTTATTTTACTCTCCAATGACTTAGTCTTTTTAGTGTCTTTAAGGCTAAGAAGTCTCCTACTGAAACTACTCTTTCAACTAGGGAAAAAAGCACTCAAAACCCTCTTAAAGCTTTATGCTTTGAAAATGCCAGCAGAGAAACTCTAGTACAAAAACAAGACGAGAAAGGAGACAAGAAGGAAGAGAAGAGGAAGAAATTAAAGAATAAAGGACAAAACAAGCATGCATCAGTAACCAATTCTGGTATTTATGAGGCATTTACTATTTTTTTCTTTGCTGGAAGATCAAATTGTATGGCACTCATTAATGGCAGACGTTTGGATAATGTTGTCATATCGGAGCTCCACGCTGCCCTGCCTGTGGAGCTGGTATCATTAGCTCTCTTATACAAATGAGGCAGCAGGGAGATGGAGAGCCTCGGTGAGCTGTGCTCAAGGTGACACAGCCAGTGACTTGGATCAAAGCCTTAGGGTACAAATGCTGAGCTCTTTCTACTTGTCCGGGAGGGAGGCTTTCAGGAAGGCAGTGCCCCATCGCACCTCTGCCTTCAGATTCTGAACCAGTTGAGAAACATACTGAGAAGTCAGATGAAAGAAAAGAATATCAGCTTTGCCACTGGAAATAAATAGCACCCAGTCCCAGACAGCCCAGCTGTACAAGTCCACACCCCGTGCCTTGGCTGGCTACTCGCCATATGGCACAGGAGCGGACCACATCCTGGGGCACCCCTCCTGCTTCCGTCCCGGGGAGACAGGTCACTCTTATTCTCCAAGGGAAGAGCCACTGAGGTGAAGAATAGGTGGAAGTAAGATTTCAGTTCAGGTTTCTCCTCAAGTTAAGAGGGCGGGACCAGTTCCTTCCAAACGGAGTCTGTGTTGCCATTGTGTTTGTTCTTTTGTCTTTAACAAAATCCTTTGTTCAGCTAAAAAGTAAGCAGGATCCATGTTCCCAGTAACCTTATTTTCCCATACAGGGGACACAATGGTCCCCACAGGGGACATGATGGTGCCCAGTGTTCTGCTCCCTCCTCCCCTTACACAGAGGTGGAGCACTCAGGGAAGAGGGGCGCACGGGTCCATAGCCCGCCTAACCTGAGAGAGGCCAGAGGGGTCCGTCCAGTCCACTGTCCCACTCTTTCCCAGTCGCCAAAAAGTTTCAAGTGATAAAACACAAGACTCAGGCTTCCAAGACCAGTCAGTGCAGCTCTATTTGCCTGAGTTCTTGGGCAGTTCTGAGGGGATTCAGTGTTTAGTGTTCAGGCCTCAGGGTTAGGACCATTTCTGAGCTTTGCCTTCTCTGAGTTTTGAGATTTTCAAAACAAACAAACAAACAAAACCCCACTGAATTCACTCAATAGCCTGAGGTGGAAATGATAGCTTCCACTTGCAGGTGTCCCAGCCTGAGCTGCTAGAAACTGCACAGGCACTTCCAGAGTCTCTTGGCTGTTTCTCTCCCGACTTTGCCTCTGACCTCTGAAGCAAGAAGCAGCATGGGCCCCGTGACTGCACTGTGTACCCCCATAGCCAGAAGCATCAGCAGCACCGCCGGCTTCCTCTCTGCTCCCCTGATGTATCATGGGTCAGGGTCAGACCCGAAAGGCTTACCATGGAACACAGGCTGTGCACGTCTGCCCCTATTCCCAAAGTGCTCTGGTCGTGGTGTGGCAGAGCCATGATTTCCACTGTTCTCCGCCCTGATTGGTTTTCGCTGATACTCAGCTTTGAGATGTCCCTTTTCACATTTATCACAGCTCTGGTGACTCCCATGAAGAGGTCCTCTAAGCACATACCTAGCAAAACCAAGACCCACTTTCCCAAAGAAACTGTAAAATTCAACCAACCGAAGTTGTAAAACTTCTAACACACAAGTCTGGCAATGAAACAAATGTAGTCTCTTGATACAAGACATCCTGAAAATTCTCAATATCCTGCATCCATCTCACTTTACAGCTTTTATCAATTATGTTATTCTTGTTCATGACCACAGTAAATGCAGTTTGGTTTTTACTTGAACCTGTGCATGTACCACTTGATGTGAAGGTCTCACAGTCAGGTTGGTCACATAGATGGCAAGGCTGCCTCAGGATTGCCCCGGAGTCTGGTGAGCACAATACCACAGTCTGTCTGGGCATAACACAAGGACTTTAGGGGCATGCTCCAGGCCTTTGTGTGGCTTCATTGCTTTCAGCAAATCTGGGAGAGGGTTAATGGTATGAGGCAGCCTTTGGGGCCCAATTCGTGCTGTGTCATAACGTCATGTTCCAGAGTTAGAAATATTACCAGTTTCAAGAATGCGGGCTCTGTGAAGAAGAACTGTAGATGACTGTCCATCCACACCCTGGACGCAGAGGTTCATCTCCTCAGAGTCCTTCTAGCGTCATCTCTTCTGAGAGAGTATAGAGCGTAGTTTTTGCTGGCTGAGATAGCATGTTGTTTCTCTTTGATTTAAAAAAAATTGTGAATAAATATGGAAGTTCTGTTGCACTTACCTTAAGTGGTACAAACTTCACTAAAAATCCTGGGGTGAAATGTGATGGGTTGAATTGGACATGAAGACAGCTTTTGTATTCCAAACCTATTCTCACTATTTCCTCTAAAACCAACTCCATGTTTTGCTGCTGTTTGTTTGTTATTTTCTATTGCAATTGATCTAAAACTTACTGAGTCCTTAACTACATTTTTAGCATTATGCTAGTTGCTAGAAACTTATATTTGAAAAATCAACTGTTTCTGTTCTAGGTGAGCATAGGATCTGAAGAGATGGCATGTGCATGTGTATTTTTTCAGCCATAATTATTTTCAACATGGTTATTATACTATATGTTTACTTTTTTGCATGTGATAGGCAGAATTTAAGGTGACCCACTAGTTCTTCCTCACCTTCAATACATGAATACTTTCTAAAATTTCTTTCCCATGAGTGTCAGTAGGGCCCAGAAATATCAAGGGACATCTTATCCATGATTAGATGGCTGAAATCAAATGGGAGATTATTCTGTGAGTCTAACCACATCAGTGCTATTAAAAGAAAGTGACGTGTCAGGGACTCCTTTTGTGCAGGCATGAAAGAAAGAAGCCTAGGGAAGGGACAAGTTTAGAACCTGAAGACAACCCTTTGGAGCTGAGAGTGATACCAGAAAGAAAACGGGATCTCAGTGTCACAGTCCCTAGGAAATAGCTTGGCCACCAACCTGAGGGAGTTGACACTGGATCTTTCCTGACCTTGAAGTCACTATATAAAGGTCAGGAAGCCTGCTCAAATCTTGATGTCAGCCTCTGAGACTCCAAGCAGGGCATCCAACTAATATATGAGAACTCGCACGCCACAGAGACCACAGAGAGATAAACTTGAGTTATTTGATGTCATTATGTTTATGGTAATTTGTTTTTCAACAATAGAATGCTCAGACATAGAGTTTATACTACGTGCAAGGTAACTGGAGGAAAAGGAATGTTTCTTTTTGTCTGAGAAGGTGTTATGCCTTGTGTCTAGATGTCCCGCCAAAGCTTCATGTAATCATGGGTGTAGTCAAAGATGGCTGGATCTAGAGTATGTGACACTGAAATTTTGATTCATGCTGCAATGCTAGAATTAAAGGTATGAGTGCTACCCTAATGGCAAGTAACATGGATAAGATATCAGGGATAGAAACAGGCTTGTTGTTTGCCACTTACTTGCTGTTTTGGTTTTTCACAACTTGCTGTCTTTTGCCCAACATGAACTGTTTCTCCTCAGCAATCCCAAACTGCCACACCACCCTGCCATGGAGCCAGTCAACTATGGACTGAAACCTCTACAAACAGTGAACCAAATAAATCTTTTCTCCTTTAACTTCGAGTGTTAGGTATTTGTCTTATCAAAGAAAAGAATAACTAAGACAGAAGGGCGGCTATAGAGTAGAGATGATGTCTGAGGTGGTGCTTCAAAAACAAAAAGCAGGAATTTGTCAAATGGGACAGATGTGCATGGGTTTGATACTATCTGAGGTATGTTTGTAGAACATCTGAGACACTGACCCATCTAACAGGTAGCTATTTGGTGGTCAGCTTTTGGTGGCAGTAGCAGATACTTGAGGAAATCAATTTACAAGAAGGAAAGTGTTACTGTGACTCAGTTTTGGAGACATTTGTGCATGACTATTTGCCTGTGGTGCCAAGGCAAGGCAGCGCATCATAGTGGGGTGGGAAGGGTGGGGGAGCACAGCTCACTTCATGGTGACTGGGAAGCAAAGAGTGAAGAAAGACCCAGGGTACCACAGATTTCCTCAAGTACATATCCCAATAGCCAGAAGACCTCTCACTAGGGGCCTCCTCTTAAATCTCTACCATGGTTCATTGAGTTCAGCTGGGGACCAAGTGTTTCACTCACTGCCTTTGAAAGGTATTTAAAATGCAAACCATAGCAGTATCTTAGTCTATTCCTTATGCTATGGCCAAGTACCTGAGATTGATTAATTTGTAAATAATACAAATTTAATTCTCTTAGTTTTGGAGTCCAGGATGTCCATTTCTGGAAGGTCCATATCTGGAGAGGGTCCACGGTCTGCTCCCAAAATGGTGATACGTTGCTGAACCTTCCGAAGGAGCTGTAGCTGTGTCCTCTCATAGTGGGCGGGGATGGAAAGGCTAAATGAAGATAGGAAGCTCCTTGAGTCCTATTAGCATTTGTCAATTCCCTGCAGAAGTGTGGAATCTTCATGTTCTAATCACCTCTCCAAAACCCCTCCTAATATTAGATTTTGCAAGCTAGGGGGTCACCATACATTCAAACCATTATGATTGGGTATGTAAGTTTTGTCTTTCTTTTTTTCTTTCTTTCTTTGAAGACAGGGTCTCCCTGTGTAGTGCAGACTGGCCTCAAACTAACGGCCATCTTCCTTCCTCTGCATCCCGAGTGCTGGGATTACAGGAATGTGCCCCAGCACCTGGCTGTTTCTTCTTTCTTAATGCAATCATCTCTCCATTTTATATACAGGGACTTTTTCATGTGTGAAATGATGAAATTAATCTTCTTCCTTCCCACCTCACTGATGACTGACACAGAAGCTGTGATTCAGCATCTGCTCTCCCCCTCTTCTCATCAGTAGTATCTTACTGATGCACTCCAAAGTCAGAAATATATTCTTAACACTCAGCAAAACTTGGATGGACATTTCCACTTTATCTCATGACATCTTCTCGGTTTTCCGACTGCCCACATTCTTAAATGGTTAATATGTCACACCAGACTCGGCGATAGCAACTCAAAGTCACTCAGTGTCTGATCAAACACACTGTTGGTATTGGAAAGCGGTAATCAGCCTGATTGCGTTCGCATTTCATGTCCCGTGTTCTCACTTAGGGTGACTAAGCAGTGCGTGGTCACCGTCTCTTTATTACCTGGTCTGGACACTCATGCATCACCCTGTCAGATGAGAGAGCTAGACTCACTGTTCAATTCCCACCAGTGCAGTAAAACCTGGATTCAATAGTGTTAAGGACCTCCACTTCCTGACATCTTCTGTTGTTCCATTTTTAAAGAGTCCATAGCCTTTGTGCCACTGATTTTGCCTTCTTCTGTTTTCCCAAAATTGCTCTGAAACCTCCCACTGAGCTTGCAGTACTTAATCGTTGGTGAATTCTTAGGAAAAGTCAGTGGGAGCTGATCTGTTCCCATGCATTTTCTCTATCTCAGTAGCCTTTATTATGCTTCCTACCCCTCAGGCACTGATTTTTGCTCCTGACAACCTCAATTTCTTTTTCCTTAGCAACATCTCAAGGAGAAAGTGGATGTACTTTTTTTATTTCTTTCTTGCCCCCATTTCAGTCTTTCCCACGGGGAAGTCTGTTCTTATCACTCACACTGACCCTTGACTTTTCACACAATCGCACATGCACTTTCTTAAGGAGCAGAGGAAATCATTTTCTAAAGCCACCCCACAGTAAGTCGCTTTGGCAGGAGGGTATCCATGTCCCTGCCATCTGCTTTCTTGAATAGTCTTCTCTGCTTTGTATCATCCCACCTATGGCTGCTTGAGGACCTTTAAGCCACAAATGGACTCATGGCATGCAAAATAAATGAGGATGTCAGATTTTGTTTGGCTCCAAATCTAATTTTTCTCCTCTGCTTTAGGTAACTGCGAGGTCCAAAGAATTATAGCAAGCACGAGTTGCATGTTTTTTTCTTTTTTTCTGTAACTTGTCATTAAGGAACACTCTTCAGAGCTGTTCTCTCTGTGGGTTCCAGAAATGCATTAAACCTAAGGGGAAGATAATTTGTCTCAGCATTCAATACGAGGTCTCACTAGCGATGTGAGAGCTGCTATGGGCTATTTCCTTCATAAATGCTTGTAGTCTTTAATGCACACTCGGATTTCAAAACTGCTAAGGACCTCGGCCAGTTTGGAGCGATCCATGGAGTCTCAGGAGAAAAGTAGCCATGTGCGCCTTCCTCTCCCTCTGGTTCCCTGCACGGGTTTCATGGGGTTTAGCAGATGTGCATTTCTCTGAGTACTTTATTTTTCAGAGACTTAGAAATAATCATTCCAAGGGAGGATGCTTGCCTGGCTGACAGTCAGACCCACCTTTGCTTCTGTTCCTGCAGGGGCCTGCGGTGCTTACCCAGTTTATAATTTACAAAATCGAACCTGTGGCCTCTTACTTAAAACGTGGGGACGTTCTGTGTGGGGCTCGGCTCCTGAACATGTTAGAGCCTTATATTCAGCTACAGCTGGCACCGTTATTAGCCCACTTGTTTCGTAGTTTAGTATCAGGTCACTTTTTGCTGTGAATAGTGCTTGCTTAACAAGGAAAAGAAAAATCATGTGCCTCCTCCAAAGTGGGGGTTTCTCCAGGAAACAATGAGGTGCTTTTCTTATTTTAAGATAGCAGGAATCAACCTAAATGAAAATTGTCTCACAGTTGTGATTCTTAGTAAATCCAGAAAGGTAAACGTTTACCTCTGGACTCCCCTCTACCTGCTAGTTTAACACTAGCAAGTATTCTCATAGGAAGCACCTCCTCCAGGTGCTGGTTCCGACCATCTCTTCTGTCCAAAAGACACAGTTGTTAAGTAACTCTCACAAATGGTACACATTCCAGCTGTGTTTCACATAGGTACAGCACAAAAAGAATTCCATATGCTCGCAGCATTTTAACAGGTCTTTAACTCAATGCATATGGGGATATGGGAAGCCCAGCCAGTGTAATGCCTATGGACAGGACAATGCCACTGGCTTCCTTGCCAAATAATGATGAGGTAAAATTGATATGCAGCCTTTGTGATAGGAGTTCTACAAAATTAGCAACTATTTGGATGGTGAATTCATTTAGACAGACAAGTGCTTTGACAAAGATAATTTACTCTTCATCGGTCCCTACAAGTTTTCCACGGGCCAGAAGCTCTTTTCTGGAACAGCTGCACCTCCTGCTTTATTTTTCTGCTAGCATCTCCAGCCCCTAAGCTTCCGTCTGTCAGGGTGATGGTGGGTAACTTGAGGTTATCTAGATAATAGTTTAGGGTGGACGTTCCAGCTTTAATCTAGCCCCAGCTATATGGCTGTGTCCCTTAGTTCATTTGAAAAGTTTTAATAGGCCTTTGTAACTTAAAGACTTTTTTACAGTCTTATTTCACATTATTGTGTGTTGGGAGCAGTTTCAAACCTGTATGACTCTGAGTTTCTGGTACTTTTGTTCTGTTTCTTTTTATGCACAAAACAGCCAATTCCATCCTGAAATCATCCTTCTTAAAATACCTTGCCAAACCCAGCAAGGGAAGATCAGCATATGCTAGCAGCATCCTGACTCCTTCCAAATGCTTCCCCGAGCCGCACAGGCTCTGTAGGCCCTTGGTCTGTCTTCCATGTTAACAAGGGTGACAGTTTTACCAAATGTTTCACTACAGCAGTGCAGGGGCTTCCAGCTTGCTAGGTCTGTTTCCTCACTGTCTACCATGAAACTGCTAAGCTGCTGTCAGATAATTTAGATTTTTTAAAATGACAGCATCTACTTCAAGGCTCTGACTTCTGCTTCGGTTGGGGGAAATGTTAGCATTTGCAACAAACATTCCAACATTTCAATGCCATAATAAAATGAAGGTTTGTTTTTTCTTGACATAAGTTCAAGTGTAATTGTTCTGGAGTCTGGAGGTTGGCTTTCCTTCCATGATGATGTAAGGATCCAGGCTCCTTCTGTCCTGTGACTCCACTATGTGTTAGGAACTCATGTCCTCAGCAAGCAGTCACTGGGAGAAGGAGGAGTCGAAGGCTTGTCGTTATTGACCATACTTAAAAGCAGTACTTACCACTTCTGCTCAGATTCCATTTTGCTAGCATTCAGTAACTACCTCATGTCATGTAACTGGAAGGGCCCTGGAAAAGATCCCTTTTGTCTGAGCAGCCCGTTCTCAGCACTAACAGCATATGCCCCTCAAAAGGGTGAATCACATCTTTTGACAAATTGATCAAGTTTTCTATGTCAGAAAACTACTTTACCTCACATGGAGAAATGTTTTAGAAGGAATTATTGGGCTCTGTTACTGAGAAAAGTAAAATATTTTTGTACTGAGCATATACAGGTCTTTTCTGGTCATACTTCTCTAAACAACACAGAAATCCTTTGCATAAAATTCACTTTGTACTAGGTCCAAGTACTCCAGTAGTCCAGAGATGGTTTAAAGTATACAAAATGCTGTACAAAGATTGAGTGCAGATGCTGCACTATTCTATTTAATAGAGATGATTTTAATATACTCAGATTTTACCATACTCAGGGGTCCTTGAGCTGATGCTCTTTAGTAATGCAAAATGGGTTTTCACATATCTGAAATATAACATTTTCCCCACTGCCCACTGCTGTTGTGGCAGATGTGCTCCCCTTGTGGGCTGGAATTATACAACTTGGTTTGGGAAGAGTTAATGTCAAAGCGAAGCACTGGGCTCAGTGAAAACACACAGATGTGTGTGTAAGCACGGACGTAGTGTGCACACACATGCCCATGAAGTTCTTTAAGAGCTACATGATTCCAAATGTATTCCCCTCGTTATGCATTGTTTTACTAAGACATTATTTTGTTAAGTTGTGGGGTATGTAGGCCATGCATTTTTATGCCTAATTATCATGAGTAAAGTTTGCTGTGCGAGCTGAGTTGGTCTGAACTGACACATGTTGTACACAGGTTTTCTCCAAACTGCCATCCTGCAGTATCTCCTGTTCTATGATCTTACTTCAAAATGTGGTGTTAAAACCCAACCAAAAAAAAAAAAAAAAAAAAAACCAAAATTATCCTCATTTTTGCAAAAATAGCTTCCAATGCTATCCTTAGTAATAATCCTAGTTCACTCTAATTTACTGACAAATTGCCATGTTCACTTATTTTAGCTGCTCCCGATTTCCTGGTAGCTTTAGGAATGGTATTAGTGTAATGACAGAGTTTATCTGCAGTATATGATATGCTGGAGCATACATTCCAATAATAGAAACACCATGGTTTTTACATTAATCATAAAGGGAATTGATAATTGCCTGTGGGAATTTTTACTTATGTGCACGAAATGCTTGGCCCAATTATGCTTGCACGGTGAGGGATGAATACACTGCATTGTGATACACAGATCACTGGTAGATTTCAGGGAGAAAAGGAGCTATCCCAAGGGAAGAAGGTGTGTGAGAGCGAGTGTTCAAAATCTGGAGACTGATAATGCTGTCATTTCATCACCTGTCACAGCTCAGAAATCTAATCCCATTCAACACAGGAGATGAAAAAGTAAACCTGAGACGTCCGGTAACTGTAAGTGCCTGCCATTCAAATCCCAGGATTCCTGTGGATTTGGAGAGAAGACACAGCCACCTTTACAAGGAGCCAGAACCTGCCATGCCGGCTGGTGACTGGTTTTCACAAGGTTAAACAGAAGTTAATGCAGGTGGCTTCTGAATACTCATGTGCCACCAAAAGTTAGGCTACAAACCCAACTTCTAAAGCTACCACCTCTACTCTTTGAAACTTGAAGATTCTGTTTGGAGTTGATACATTTGGGTGAGAAATTGAAAGCTGACTAATTTGAAATCAAGTCCTTCCTTACATTCTAAGGCTGAAAGTTTCATTTGTTCCTTTGTTTATTTCTATTGAGTTGCAGAAAAAGCCTGTTAGCAGCAGTCAGAAATTCTGCTTCTACCATAAATGACATGCTACATGCTCCTCAGATTTTATGTTTGTTCATAGACTTGAAACACAAAAATAGCTCTGGCATATAGTGGTAGTAAAGTTTTTATCTAGAGTACATGTACCTAAGTATCTCTTTTACTTTCCTCATCACTGAAACACAATGCTTGACCCATTAACTAAAGGAGAAGAGGTGTATTTTGACTTAACAACTTATAGATATTTCAGTCCATACTCTGCTGGTACCAAGGCAGGACTACATGGTAGAAGGCAGAGGAAGGCATTCATGGTGTGGTGGACAGGCAGCTGTGGAGGAGCCCGAGAGAGAGAGAGAGAGTGAGAGAGAGAGAGAGAGAGAGAGAGAGACAGAGAGACAGAGAGAGAGAGAGAGAGAGATCCTCCCAGGCCACCCCCCCAATGACGGCCTCTCCTGCCTCGGCCCTCTACCCTAAGGGCAATCCCACATAATCCAATCACCACCTGTGGGCACCTGAGCCTTCAGGTAACATTTTAGATCTAAACCATAACACTAAATCTTCTTTTGCCATCCTGTCCAATGCTGATTCCCTTTCCCATCTTCCCAAAGCTTGTGGTGAGCACTTCAATTTTTCCCTCAGTTACTGTACTAAGGAAAAGGTTTAGAAATTCTCCTCGCTGACGTATGATCCTCAGTCTTCATGCAAGAGAGAATCTGTGAAATGCTGCCTCAATCAACCACTGCTCCCTGGGTGGAGAAATGCTAGATGGCAAATGGTGATTGGAAGTCAGTCCTGTAAGTATAAGATATTGTATGCAGTTTCATCACAGTGCACAAGGGAGTGGCAGGAATCTGTGGGAGCCAGCTGGCCTGACTCAGAGGCAGCTGCATTGTCATGGATTGTCGATGAGGACTGTCTCAAAGAGCCACACTCATCCTCTGGAGCTGACAGAGTGGAGCCAGCTGACTTCCAGTAGGAACAGAGCCTCTGTCCTACAAGCACCAGAAATGGGTTCTGCCCACAACCAATGAGCTAGATGCGCCTCAGATGAAAATCACTGCCCTAGCTGACTTCCCGATTCCTGCCTGGCCACCTGTGAGTAGAGGAGCTCCAGAGCTCTAGCCCATAATAACTATGAGCACATAAGGACCTTAGTTGGAACCACTTAGTCAGTGAGACTGTGTGATGTTACCATAGAAAAGCGAATAAACTGCCCAAATTTCCCATTAACATTTGACTCATTCTTGCATTTCATTTCATGTCTATTCTTTTTCACAAAAGATACTTATAAAGTCCCTGCAACATGACAGATGGTGTTCTAGGGACCGGTGAGAGGACACAGACTGTGTCCTTTAAGGTTTGGAAACTACTAAGGAAAAATAGGTAAATAAAACCTGCGAAGAAAGTGCCACAGTGTTACAAGAAGAGTTTCTACCCAGCATATCCAGACTGTAAGGAGAATGTAAATGAGTTTTCCTGTGGAGTGGATATGATGAAAGACTATTAAAAATAAAACTTGGGTTAGAAGCTGAGAGAAGAGTTGTTCTTCAGATAGAGAGAGATGGAAAATACTCTAAGCAGCAAAGTTCTAGGTCTAATCACACAGAGATCTTTCTCTTGGAACTGAGAGTAGGTAAGTATCATGAGAAAGAATGGGATACAGCAGATGGGAGAGAGAAAGTGGAGGCCAGAGTCCTATTGGAATGGGAGGCCTTAGGGATGTGCTAATTGGGGTGTGGTTGTGGGGTGGAAGCGTGGGCCCCAGCGGGGAGCCTGGTAGATGCTGCAGCTCATACCCATCAGGTATTAACGGTACTGTGTTAGGGAGCCGAGGCTGCCAATCTGGATACCACAGGGTTGTTGCGGTGCCAGAGGGGGATTGAAACAATCAAACTTATCTTAAAGAAAAAGTACTGTAAAAAATGGGGAATGGAAGGAGATGGGACAGAAAACAAGGAAGCCAGTTAAAAAGTGATTGTGACGCTTCAGAGAGGTAACTAAATCAGGCCTAGGAAAGAGAATTTCCAGAAGGCAGAAGGCCCAGAACTCGGACAGCAGACTAGATGAGCCCTCCGAAGGCCACAGAGTCATTTAAAAGGGCCTCACTGTCTGCTTGAGACGATGTTGGAAGGTTAATTTTCAAATGTAAGCAGTAAAGGAGGAAACATGAGTTTCACTTTGGATGTTCTGTGGAACCGAGGCAAAAATGGGGTGTATGTATGGGTCTGGGGTCATCGGCAAACTGTGCGTCTTCAGTTTCATTCAGTGACTTTCAGGACCTGTCCATTGCCAGGAGCATGAGTGACCACATCTCAACTGCTGTGCTCTGTGTTGTCTTCGGAAGCTCGGGGAGCGCCTGCCTGCAGTGATCCAGCTTCCTCCTGACTAAGAGAACGTCGAGGAAAGCACCTCAATATTTGCCATATAAAAAACTTGACGTGAGCTAAAGCCATGGAGCACCTCTTTAGCTTAGGAGGTGACAAGATGCTAAAGCCTCTCTGGTGGGAGATGAGGCTGGTGCAGAGGAAAATCTTGCTATCAATTGTTGTGTACCTTCTCCTGGATGAGCAATTTTTTTTAAAAAAACTTAATAACCCTAAGAGATGTGTAAATGGTTTGGTAGGGTCTCCCTTGTATTTACAAGGTGAATACCATTAAACTCAAGATATAAGGTAGGAACACACTTTTTAAAAATTTATACTGTGAAAAACAGAAGGCAACTTTAGTAACTTATATATAATTTTATGAAGGCCAAAAAAACTACTGACTTCATGAAAAGCAAAAAATAGAAGATGATGTAACAGCAAACTGAGTAAGAAGGAGAGTACCATTATACCAAGAAATATTTAAGGAAACTAAAAATGTAAGAGAAGGAGTGTAGCACAGAAATAGCAGTCTAAAATTTAATCAGTGATGCAGAGAGCATGTTTGAGAATGTATTTTCTTCCAAAAATTTAAAAAAGAACCAAGAAATGAGTGTATGAAAGTATGAAGTACAGCAGTTATAACCTAAAGAGAATTTGTGTCCTATAAGGACAAATCACACCAAAAAGGAGCAGTGTTGAAATAATGCATATTAATTTCCTCAGTTGAATAAATATGCTAATTTATAGGTAGAAAACACTGAGTAAACAACAGGTAAGATAAATGGAAAAAAACATAATGATGTATGCAAACAATTTAAATATGCTATATTGTGTACTAAATTATTGCTGTTAGATGTGAACTACTGTAGTAAATGCTGAACCATATTCTACTGAACTTACTCATAAAATAAAGCAGAAAATATACATCAGAAAGTTCATAGTGAGATGTCCAGAATTTCACTTGGGCTCATGAGAGATTAACTGGTATCATGAAAGGTTAACAGAGATTCTTCCTGCTATAAACAACTAAAAAATGGCACAAAATACATGAAGCTGTATTTTTAGACATCGGGCAATAATATGATCTGTGTTCCCTGAGAAAATGAAAGTAGATGAGGTGAATCCTGGGTCCGACTTGGCTTTCTGCCTGGAAGGGCTTTCCGGAAACCGCATCAGTCTTGCTGAGTTGAACAGACAGAAACCAGGGTTCAGTGGGAAGGAGGAGACGAGAGGAGGGAGGTCCAGAGAGCTATGGAAATTGACATTTGGGTTCCCTGGATGGTATTCATGACATTAAGGGGTGTACACACAGGTGCTCATCTATAGTGCTGGGGTCCTTTAATTCGGGAGCTTCTAGAACATAAAAAGGACTGGAAGATATTTAATTTGAGACCTATTAGACTGGAGACACCTTATTGGACACGTGGAAAGAAATATCACAGTGCCGAAAAAATTATAATAAACTACACATTTATCTTTGAAATGATGAATAAAATGGATAAGCGCTAACACGACTGGTTGATAAAATACAGAGAATGACGAGAAGCAAAGGAGAGACAGAGGAAGCTACAACTTCTGCAGACACTAAAAGAACATAAAACAGTTTTATTAGAATACATTTCACATCCTGCGTGAAATGGAGGGAGCCTGGAAAAAGAAAAATGACCAAGATTATTCAAAGAATAAATAGAAAAGTTGAATATATATACTGTAAAATATTCCCACAATAAAACTCCAGACCCGGTGGCATTGCTGGTTAATTACATCAAGTAGCTAAGGAAGAAATATTACCAAATCTACTGAAGTCATTTCAGGAAACACAGAAGAAGGGGATGGTTCTCAATTAAATTTATGAGATCAGCATTTTACTGATATCAATAGCAAAGAGATTACAAGAAAAAATCTATAAACCAAAGTTAGATATAAACGTAAACACAAGAATTCTTAGTGCTATGTTATAAAATTGAATTTGGAAATGTATGAATAGGATAACTCATCATGACAAGTAGATTTTATTCTAAGAATACAAGGTTGGTTTAATATTTGAAAGCAATCAATATAATTTATACTAACAAGATGATGGAGACAAAAATCAATAGAAGCATAGAAAGCATCTGAAAAATTTCAACATCTATTCATGATACAGAGTAAACAATATAAAATGGTTATTTTTCTCAACCTTATAATTGCCATTCACAGAAAATCTGTTGTCATTATAATACTTGATGGGGAAAGACTGGGTATTTTCTGTGTAAGACTGAGAACAAAGGAAGAATGTATTCTCACTGCTCCTATTAATCACTATCTGTACATCCCAGGCAGTGCCAAGATGTACAAAAAAGAACACTCCGCTGTGTATGTATACACATTTTCTTTATCCAGAAGTAAATCTGAGTCATTCACAGGAAAATAGATGTACCTTGAGATTATAACACGAAGTGAAATAAATCAGACACAGAAGGTTAAATATCACACAGTTTCTCTTCTATGAGAAACTGAAAACATAAATAATTTAGAGAAAAATAAAAGATGGACATTATGGAGTTGATCAAGGGTCTGTTAATGGGGAAATTAAATGAATTATTGTGATATGTATATTACCAGTTTCTAAAGGGGAATGTAAATATTAAGAATTAGAAACATTTACTAATCAGAAAAATGAAAGAATATCATATGTAGATTAGAAAAAATGTCAAATTACTGAATTCACAGTCTAAGTGATTATATAAATAGAAAATGTGAAATTATCTATAAAACCTACTAGGATTTAGAAATGTTGACTGCTATACAACTAATGTCTATAAATCAAATTTATTTCTGCATACTAACAATGAATGGGAAAATCCTATTTATAGTAGCATCCTATTAAAAAATCCTATTTATAGTAGCATCAAAAACCAAATATTCAAGGATTAAGTGCACTGAAATATATATATATATATATATATATATATATATATATATCATACATAAATACATTTATCATTTCAAAGGAAGAAATAATCTATATATGTATTACATATGATTTCTTCCTTTGAAACTTTAATACATTGTAGGTATTTCTTTAAGAAATACAAATAATAGAAGAAACTATGTCATACTCATGAGTTGAAAGATAATATTATTAACATGTTAACACTTCACAAATTATGTATCTTTCCAACAAAATTCCAACCAAAATTGCAGTGTGACTTTGGTAGAAACTGACCTAGAATACCTGTATGTATATGTTCAATGATTTTAAACAGAGACCATGGCAACTGACTAGAACGAGACAGTGTCTTTTCAATGTATTGTGTTTAAAAACAACTACAATAAGCAACAATCCAACAAATTAAAAACTAGGTATCTATGTAAAATAAAGTATGCACCTTCACCTTGTATTTTGCACAAAACTCAAAATGAATCAAACATCTATATTTTTTGTAAAACATAAAAACAAAAAGTATAAAAACATTTAGGAAAAAAATAAGAGAAAATCTATGTGGCCTGGAACAGGCAAATTTTTTTTTTTTTTTTGGTGCCAGGAATCAAACTCAGGACCTTGCACTTGCCAAGCAAGTGCTGTGCCCAGCTATATTCCATAGATTCAAGCAAAGAATGAATGAACAAGCCATAAAAGAAAATTAAGAAATTGAATCTAGCCAAGATTTAAATTGTACTCTTTCATATTGTGACCTTTTAAGAAAACGTGAAACAAGACACAAAATGGGAAAAAAGAAAATCTCAATCTGAGCATCTGAAAAGAAATTTGTATCCATAATCTACAAATCGCTACTGCTCTTGGGGGTTACTCGAACCTTGTCTGGGCCACTCAGTGACTTAGCAAAACCCCATCTCAAAATCAAAAATAAAATAGTGTTTGAGAACATAGCTCAGTGCAAGGACATTGTGTTCAATTCCCAGTGCTGAGAAAATAGGGTTGTAACTCAAATTAAAAAGGATAAGTAATGCAGTTCTTTCTCAATGGGAAAATATTTAAACAAAAACTCCTCAACAGAGCAATAGGAAAGGTCAATAACCACATGGAAAAAGATGTCCAACACCAGGCAAGTCGTCAAGGAAACACACGCTGAAACCAAGGCAGACTGTTTTCTCTGCTGCCTGGAATGAATAAAATGTAAAAAAATTAAAGCAATTTTTCACACTTATATCTTATAATCTGAGCAAGTACTTTGCAGATAAAAATACACATGTATTAACTGTTGTTACTCTCCTACTTGCTTGTTTTGAAAATTTGTATCAGTGTTTTTATTGTTTTTCCTTTAAAATAAAAAAATTAAATAAAATGAGTATATAGGAACCAGTAGAGCTTTCCCACTGCTGGTAGAAATGTTAAAACATATATTGTTACTAGGCATGATAAAAATGGACAGCCAAAATTGGAAAACAATTGGGTAGTTTATAAAATTAAACATGCTTTAAATACAGGGTTAATAATCCCTAGATACTTATTGAACATTAAATGAAAGTCACCCCACACAAAGACATATGCACATATTCATAGCAGCTTCATTCATAATAGACAAAAGCTGGTAATTATTCAATGTTTGCCAAACAGTGGGGCCTACACATTTTGCATACCACTCCTACCAGGGAATCTTACTGAATAATGAAAAGAAACTTTGACATACAAATTACACTGAATAGTCCAAAAAACAGTGTGCTGAGTAAAAGAACAAAATAGTGACAAAGCAACATGTTACAGATGCTTCATGACTTATAACAGTGTCACGTCCACATTCCCCCACCCTAACCTGGAAATTTGTATAATCGCAGTTGTGTGGAATATAACTACCCCACTGAACATCGCGGTTTAGCCCCACCTAATTTAAATGCACCCTAACTCTTGCATTAGCTTGCAATTGTGCAACGTCGTCTAACACGAAGCCTGTTTCTGGTAGGACAGTGCTGAGTCCCTTCTGTAATTTATCAGGTGAGAGCACAGAGGGGCGCTGGCTGCCGCCCCTCGTGACGGTGTGGCGGGCTGGGTGCTGGGACTGCGCTACCTGGCATCGGGAGAAGAGTTGTAGCACTTGTCTTGAGCCTGGAAAAAGATCAAAATTCAAAAACTGAAGTATGGTTTTTGCTGAATGCGTATCACTTTCTCACCACAGAAAGTAAAAAATATTGTAAGCTGAACCATTACGAATTGGAGACCATCTATCTAAGCTTTGAGTTCTGTGAAAGTCGAGAAAAGGTTAAACCCAAACCAGAGCAAGAAAGAGCAGGGCTGCGGTACTGGACCAGGCGTGGGTGTGGACATTGGTGAAATATGGGAGGAAGGGGTATCAAGAGCACTTAGGTGATGTTAGAAACGCTTCACTCCTCGATTACAATGACGGTCACATAAATGCATGTGTAACTGTCAAGACTCAAACTCTACCCCTTTGTGAGCTGTGTGGGATGGAACCCAGGGCCCACGCTCGCCAAGCAACCTCTCCAGCCCAGACTGTAGACATCAAATTGTTGCATTTGTCATATGGGCAGAATGTACCTTCACAAAACTGAGCTTCCAAATGGTTTTAAATTTCTCTTTGTGTTGATTCTGCACTTTCCAGATTTTCTCTAATTCATGTATTACTGAAACATAGTTTGTTGGCATCCCTGGTGGGAAAGTAGTGCGTTACAAAACACATCGTAATTCCTTTTTCATCCTTGCTCCTT
This sequence comes from Hydrochoerus hydrochaeris, assembly GCA_004027455.1. Lineage (NCBI taxonomy): Eukaryota > Metazoa > Chordata > Mammalia > Rodentia > Hydrochaeridae > Hydrochoerus > Hydrochoerus hydrochaeris. The sequence continues at coordinate 82,431 of PVLA01000187.1, read as the reverse complement.
CCTTCCCTCCCCAACCAACCATCACTTGATCCCTTCACTTTTTTAATACATGTTTGCAATGTGTAATGTTTACGTTCCCCATGTGGAGTTGGTACTTACACATCGCACACCCCGAATCATTTTCATCTCTTCCCCTTCCTCCCTCCCTTCCTCCCTCCATAATCTGATCCCTTTCCCCTCTAAGAAGGATCTCTTTCAGTACTTCCTATTATCTGGCTTTTACTTTGCTATCAATTTTCACTCTGAGCTTTTCATATAAGAGAAACCATAGAACATTTAAACAGTGTCTCATTTTTTCCACTAAATATTGTATTGAAATATTATTTTTGTCTATCTTTATGGCTCATGTAGTATGCACACTTTGTAAGCAGTTCAGTCTACTCTTCCTGATGGATCCAGAATCTACAAAAACCCTCACGATCTTTTAAATCTTTGCTTATATCTCAGTATTCACAGAGAACTGCTTCCAGGATCCTCCTGGGCACATCCATGGATGTTCAAGCACCTTATATAAACAATGCAAGTCACCCTGTGCTTAAATCATCCCTGAGTTAGTTATAATACTTAGTACAATGTAAATGTGAAGTAAAGCATTATCATACTGAATTGTTTAGGGAATAATGACAAGAAAAATAGTGCACATTTTTAATATGAACACAACTATTTTTCAAATATTTCTTATCTACAGAGGGTTGAATCTGTAATTGGTTGAATCCATGCATGCAGAACCTGAAGATATGGAAGGCAGACTGTAGGTGCGTGTGGTTTTCCTTTACTAAAAACATAGTGGGTTTATCAGTTACAAAGCAAGAGGAAGTCGCATCAGGAGGTGAGGGGCTCATGTATTTACAGCTCTGCGTCAGCATTCGGAGCGGACCCAAGCAGTGTGTGGATGCCAAAAAAAGCATGTGGGCCCTGGCCGTGGGGTCCAGGGAGGGGGCCTTGCAACAGAAGAACAGCGTCTGAATCCTGGTGGAGAGGGCGGGGCAAAGCCAGACCAGAAGTGCAAATCAGGATGATGTGAATTTTAATGAGCTCAACACTGTGTGAAATGAGACCAAGGTAAGAATAGGTCAGAAATCTTCTCAAAAGTGAGAGTGGCTTCTTCCAGATACCTGAGAAAGCTCATCCTGCAGTAGAGCCCTTGGTAATGAGGGCTTAGAAATAATGTGGCATTGTTTAGTTCCCCATTCCCCCTGAGAGGAAGCGTGCCAGTCTCTGGTAGGAAATATGTTCCTGGAGCAGAACACAAGACCCAATTTGCCATGGGGACAATGCACCTTCAGTGACGAGGTAAATGGTGTCCTCTAGAGCCTGTTAGAAGCTATCGCAACCCTTCTCCAAAGCTCTTAATCCAAAAACAGCAGAGCTAATGCTAAGAAGGAGACCTGGCATTGCCCATATTGGAAATAAGGTTGCAGCATTTTATTCTCTGAGAATCTAATTTAAATCACTGTTAGCCAGGTAGAGTAGAAAACAAGAAAAAGTAGTAGATGTGTCTCTTCGATGGTCTTTTTCAAATATCAGATCTATATCGGAGCCTCTGGCCGACGCTGGGCGCGGCCGGCCGGCCTGTGATTGGACCCTCTAACAGGTGCCGCAGTGCGGGCACCTACACCACGCCATGTGCTGGAGGCACCAGATGGCACGGAGGTGCCACTCCGCAGTGAAAGCCGAGGGGCCCGGCAGAAGGCTACCTCACGGCAGAACAGGTGTGGCCAGCGGGGCGCTCTCAGGCTGTGCCAGGAAGAGTTTTCTGTCTTCTAAAATGTGTAAGCATGTGTTTGCTTAAAGTTCTGTACAAACTAGAGACAGAGACTGCAGCTAGAAAAAATTATAAGAGAAGCCTCGTAGCTGGTCACCTTGTCTATCCAAGGAAATAAGGAATGTCAATGTTAACAATGTAAAATATCTATCTTTTGGACACACTGCATCTTTCTTGTTTTTGTGATTGATTGATTGACTGACTGACTGATGGATTTTAGAACTGGGCATTAAGCCTGGCGCCTTATCATTGAATTAGAGTGCCAGCCATTTTAAAAACAGCTTTTCTTTTCATTTTATTTTCAGACAGGGTCTTGCTGAATTGCCTTGGTGTCTTCTTCGGCCTCCCGGGGAGCTTGGCTGACAGACATGCACCACCACGCAGCCCTCAGGTGACACTCTGCTGTGCTGAGACTGCGTGGTGATGCTGTAGGCTTAGTGCTGTGATTTGCATCTGCAGGGCCCTGAAGCATGCCACATGCAGAGGCTTGGTCTTCGGGGAGTCCCTACTGGCAGCGGTGGGACCTTGAAATGTAGGTCTCGCAGGAGTGCCTTACATATCCGGGACTTGTCCTTGAAACACGCTGTGGGACTCCGGCCCCTTATCTCTTTTGCTTCTCTGCAGTGGGTTGAGCAAGTGGACTCCTCCTCACTTCAGCGGTAACATGCAACCTTGTCATGTGGTCCAAGCAAGGGCCCATGGTGCCATGAAGCTTCTCTTCCAAATCTGCGAGCCAGAATAAACCTCCCTCCTTGGCGGTGACTTAGCCCTGGTGGCTCTTACGGCCATGGAAAGCTAGCACCGGATGTCTTGCCATGAGCAAGCACATGAATTTCTTACAAATACAATGCTCACCGTTTGGGTGACGGTGACATAGATCCCAGCGTGGCTGCACATGCCTGTAACCCCTACTCGGGAGGCCCAGGCAGGAGAATGTGGGGTTTAGGCCCTGCTGGGCAACTCAGCGACTTAGCGAGACTTTGTCCCACAATAAAAAGGGCCAAGGATCTGGGCCAGTGTGAAGGTCCTAGATTCGATCCCCAGTACTGAAAGGAAAATGACGCGGAGATGCTGAAGTCCAGATTCTTCCGGAGCCTGGAGGACTGAGGTTGCTCGGGCCTTGGAGAGGGCGCTGTGTGTATTTAATGGAATCACCCCAGTGATTACTAGCAAGCGGCTCCCCAAGATACAGGGTAAAGTGAAATGGCAGGGGCGCAAATCAAAACAGGCCACTGCAGTGCACAGAGGAGAGGCTGAAATGTACCTAGATGTGTTTGATCCTTAGATTTATCCTGCTGTTTAAATAGAAGAGCAGATGAGAAGGTATCCTGGAGCCCACATCCAGCCGTGACCTCTAAATCTCACACTGTCCCTTGGGAGGTATATCCATCATCCACACTTAGCGAAAAAGGGTGAACCTGAAGGCATTCACAGGGTGCGAGCTGGTCCCAGCCGGTTTCTGATCACCAGACAAAAGGCGTAAGGAAGACTGGGGGAAAGGGGCTGAGCTTTTGCCGCGATGTTATTTTTAAAATTTTCTAACGTAATGAATTATACAAATGGAATTATGTAAATTCTGGCTTCCTGAAAGCCTATCTCTATATGCTGTTCTGTGAACATTAATATACTAAATCTTTACTTGCTATTGTCTTTGATACCTAAGATCAAATTTTTGACCACAGAAATTGGACTCATTAAAGAAGAGAGACTGGTTTTTAAGGACTCTTACGTGGGTTTCAAACATTTTAAATTGCTAATAACTGCTGTATTCTACTGCAGCTATCTACCCCTGGGATAAAACAATACAGTAGTTCATAATAATATAATGTGTTTTGTTAATTGCTCAATTCTGTTAACATCCATTTTCCCTATGTTACTATTAAGATCCATGTAGTATTATTTTAAAATACAATAATCTGTTTGGAGTTGGTATTTTTCTTTTCTTTTTTACTCCAATATTTTTTTTTCTCTTTAATAAGATTCATAATGAGTTTTCCATGAATTTTTGAAATTTCCCTTCACTTTTTTGCTTGTTTTTAATTAATTATTGATTGCATCCATGCTAATTACTTTTTTCCTGTGTCCATTTACTTTGTTGTTCATAAAATGAGTATTTGATTCATCTATTTTCATCTTTCTTCATTAATAATAAAAGTAGGAATGCATTTAATCTTGCTCTTTCAGAAATTACATGTGAAATATGTTTATTTCATTTGATTCTTTCCTTACTTACAATTCGTTTTGTTGACCAAAAGATGATCTGAGTTATATTTTTTGTTGCCTAAATAAAGGTTTTCTGTGATAGTGGTATTATTTATTTTTGATGTATACAATTTTGATCAGAAAAGTTTACCTAGGAAATACTTGATTTTTAAAAGTTTTTAAAAGTTACTTTAGATCCAGTGAAAGATCACTTTTAAAAAATGAACTCTATGTGATATTGTAAGACAAAATCTAAGCTCAATGTTTTAAAAACTATATTCTTTACTTTCCCTAACTTCTTATCATTTTCTCAGCTAAATGAACCAAATTCTAAACTAGCAGTAATCTAGTAAACTTTTATCAAGTTCTTTTTGGATTCTGGAAATTTTGCTTTTTGTAATTGACTGCATTATGCCTACTACACCTTAACTGCTGCTCATTCTACGGATTCCTCTTTTTGTGGTTAGCAGTTCTATTCTACATTACTAACAGCTATCGTCATTCTCCTGACACAAACAGGAATTTTCTCTCTATTGTTTAAAACCAGTATAAAATGTAAGACTGACTCCTGTCTGTCACAGGGTCCTGCTGTCCTTCCGCTCCTCTGTCGGGCAGGGCCCTTGGAACGTTCTCTCTCACCTGCCTCTTCCCTCACTTGGGACTGTTGCTATCCTTTAAGGAGCTTCTCCCACTTACTTTTCTGCCAACCTTAATTTCTGTGTCTTTATGTGCGGTCCTTGACAGTGTCTGGAGTTTCCTGTCTAGTCCGTGCCTGCCTTTTCTCTTTCATTTCCTTTTGTATCAGTACATGTTTGCCATCCAGGCATGTTACAGTCATCTTGGGGAACGTGTACTCGTACGTCAGCACGTGTCTGTGTCTCTTTTCGGTCCCCTTCTTCCTCCCTCCCCTCCCTTTCTCCTCCTCTCATCACTCCTCTCCCTTGCATTTTCATGGAGCTCAGCAGTCCTGGCTCGCGCATATGCCCACAGCATTTACCTCTCCGTGGTTTTAGGTTCCTGTGCGTGGAATATCTCTATGTGACTAATTTCCCCTTCCTCTCACCCTTTGCCCGTGTTCGCTTGGACCTGTTCTCAATTGCGAGAGGTCATCTGCTTGTCTCCTTGACCCTCCCTTTGCTGTTCCCTTTGTTTGTACTCTGCCTTGCTCAAGTGAGAGATGCCAGGTAGCATATAGGGTTGTGTGCCTGGTTTATTACACTCAACCTTATGTTTTCCAGGTGTCTCCAGTTTGTTCTTCCTATCGTGGAGTAGTATCCCATTATATACAGATACCACACTTTCTTTATTCAGTCGTCTGTTGGTGGGTGTACAGGCTGCCTTCAAGATTTAGCTACTGTGAGTTTTTGGGCTACAAACATCAATATGCAAGTATGCTGTAGTAGGGCGACTTCAGCTCCTTGGGGAAGATACCTAGAAAGAAGACGGCTGGGTCATACGGAATTTCTAACTTTAGCTGTCCCAGAGGTACCCAGACTTATTTTGGGTTTCTTTTTTACCACAGCCATGCCTGCATTTTTTATTGTTTGATTTCTTAATAATTGTCATGCTTTCCAGAATAAGATGGAATCTTAACTTTAACCTGCATTTCTCTGGTGGCTAGAGATGTTGAACATTCTTTTATGTATTTGTTGACCATTTGTCCTTTTTCTTCTATGAAGTGTCTGTTCATTTCTCTTGCCCATTTCATACCTGGGTCTTTAATTTTTAGGTGGTTTAATATTTTTTTGAGTTTTCATATATTCTACATATTAGTCCTTTATCTGAGGGTTACCTGACAAAATAATCTCCCCATTCTGTAGGTTGTCTCTTCACTCTACTGATTGTTTTGATGTACAGAAGTTGTTTAGCCTCATATAATCCAAATTGTTGATTTTTGCTGCCATTCCTTATGCAACTGAGGTTCTATTTGGAGAATCCTTTCCTATACCTATGTCTTCAAGTATTTTACCTATTTTATTTCTCAATAAGCTTAATGTTTCTGTTTCAGCATTTAGATCTTTGATCTAAATGATTTATCCACTTAGATTTTAATTTAGCACAGAGTGAGAGATGTGTCCAATTTCAATTTTCTACAAACAGATAGCCAGTTTTCCTAGCAACACTCACTGAATGGGCCATCTTTTCTCCAGCCGATCACATGCCTCATTTTCAAGAATGGTTTAATCACACTCTCGGACAGTCTTTTCTTAGCCACACCGGGAGGTACGCATGTGAGGTTTATGTATGCGTCTGAATTATTTCCGGATGTGGGTATTGCTTCGGTGCCTGGCCTGTGACTGATATGCTGATGAGCGTAAGATTACAGTACAGCAGTCATTTCCTCTAGGCTGCTAGGGGATGTTATGTCATTGAATTCTCCCTTTCTGGGTACCAAATAAATTCAATGCCAATCTGATTCTTTTTCTTTTGTAAGCAACTAGATCCTTCCATGCATGAGCTTGTAGTTACATATTTATAAAGAAATTAGGAGTTTAATTGCAATGAACATATGCAATCTGGCAAGTGTTTTTCCTCCCCGTCCCATCCTGTGGCAGAGTGAGCCTGGTCAATGTTCAGAATCCTGTCTAGCCTCAGCTTCCCTATACTTTCTCCCATCATTTACTAGCTAGGAATCAAACTGACAACCTCACACTTGCCAGGCAGGCACTGTGCCGTTGAGCTATACCCCAACCCCATTCATTAGTTTTTTTCTTTTTTCTCTCTCTTCTTAGCATTTTCTCCATTTGAACTCATTTTTATTTGCACACTAAACTTCTGTGCATATTCTCTTAATTACCATCTATCTAGACCTATAATCTATGCTTTGAAACCAGGTAATTAATGAAAGCCTGAAAAGTGGCATTTCCAACTACAGAATTTAAAAATAATTGTGAAGGGGTTAGCATGTTTGTTTATTTCATTGAAGGAATACGTTTGAGCTGAGCTTGAATCTTTTTTCTTTATCTTGTTTTTTAATTTATATTATCACCTCCAATGGCTCTATTTTGCTGGTCATGTGTCCATTTCCTGTAGTGGCCTGTAAGTACTGGTTCTCTTCATGTGGCTTATTTTTTTTCTTTCCAATACATTGAGATCCAGGACATGTTGTGAAATTACTAAATGGGTGGGGGACAGAAAAGTAGTCTTTCTTTCCAGGAATAAGTGATGTAGAAATAGTAGTGTTGTCCATACCGCTGTTTCTCACACTTCCTTCTACCCTCCTGGCCTAAAGAGCCAGCAGTACTCCTTCATCTAGGAAGCACCTTCAGGCTGCCTGGAGCCTTGGGGGAGCCAGGTCACTCAAACCAGGCAGCCACTGAGACATTGACCCCGAACCCAGAGTTGCGGATTTCTGTAGGACACACTTGTCCTAAGGTGTGCCATCTTCTGCTCTGGACAAAACCTCCTGAGGCTGATGTACAGTTCTTTTCTTGCTTATAAGAGAGGCTGACAGACATTCTCTTCGTTCCATTTCCTGCAGAGTTGCTAGCATCTGACTTCCTCTAACCCCAGATGTGTGACTCCAGACAGGGAGATTAAAGTTGGAAATAAAGAGAAAAGCGGAGAGTTCAGATTACCACTGCGCGAAGTTTGTTTTCTTCATTTAGAAGTAATGTGTGCACAAACTATAAAACCCAAAATGCAAACAGCAGCAGCAGCAACTCTGACTCATTAACACTCCTGATTTAAGGTGGACAGTGCACACCTGGCCCGTGAAATCACCCTGTGTTGGAAGTGTCATTGTGAGAAAACATGTTTGGGTACAGTGCCTATATTTCTGAAGTGGTAAAAAGCAACAATAAAGCCAAGGCTTTCTCTCTTCAAGACCAGGGATCATGTACCCAAAAATCATAACAAGCAACAGGAGGTCAAGGCTGATACTCTATCAACTGTGAGCTCAATATCTGATAAAGTGGTGTAACAAAGCAGTCATAAAATATACAGTAAATAACTCCTAGAATCAGTATCAGTATAATGCTTTCAAATATTCTAACTAATGAACACTTATTTTTCAATACTCTTTCTAGGGTTGCTTTGGTGGACGTGAATTTCTTCAGTTGTTCTTTGTCGTGGAAGTATCTTATTTCTCCATTAAATTTGAATGAAAGTTTTGCTGGGTACATCAGTCTGGGTTGAAAGTTGTTTTCTTTCAGTGTTTAAAATACCACCCTCCAAGCTTGTCTTGACTTGAGGGTTTGTGCAGAAAAGTCTGCTGTGATTCTAATGGGCTTTCCTTGATAAGTGAGTTGTATTTTTTCTCTAACAGCTTTTAGTATTCTGGTTTTATGCTGTATGTCTGGGATCTTAATTATTATATGTCTCGGTGTAGATTTATGTTGGTTGTGACTGTTTGCCATTCTATATGCCTCAATTATCTGCATATCAGGTTTTTTCTCCATGTTTAGGAAATTTTCTATTACTTCTGTGGATATTTTAGTTATATCATTTGCATTGACTCCTGCCTCTTCACTAATACCTATTAATCTTTTGTTGTTACTCTTGACATCATCTTGTAGTTACTGGATTGTCATTTCATGCTGCTTTGTTATTTTTAGAAGTTCTATTCTTTCATGATCACTAATTTCGATCTTGTCCTCAAGGTCCAAAATCCTATTCTCAGCTTCATTTAAATGGTTTTGCATGCTTTGAATAGAATTTTTTGTTTCTTGGATGTCTCTTTGAGTTTATTTCATGAATTCTGCTTGTTTTCTATATTGTTCATTCAAGGTTTCAATCAGTTTCCCATGCTCCTGTACTTTTTTCTCTATTTATTCTTTAGACGTGCTCAGCAACTCCTTTACTAAGGTTGTTATATGTATCTTTACATGGGAGAGTACTTCTAATTTGATTTTCTCTATAGCCTCATGGAGTTGTTTTTTTTATTTCACTTTCTATCTCTTCAGAGATTTCTGGTGTGTTACTTTTAAAGTCCTCTATTTCAGTGTCACCTGTATTTGCTCCTGGTGGACTAGATGTTTGAGATTGCATTTTGCTTTTTCGTTTTGCCATTTTCCTCTTCTGGATTAATATTTGGTCCTTCAACCCCACTAGTGTCAACTGTTGGTAGTGTGTGTCTTGGGGTCCTAATTATATTTGTCCAATTGTTGGGTCCTTCAATGAATAGATGGGTCAGTCACCTGACTTCCCACTGCAGGGCCTGTTTGGTAAGTCCTATATTCTTCCTGGGCTGATAAGCCTAGTAGTATTGATGCAGGTCAACTTTTAGTTCCTGCTGTTACTTTATTTTCAGGTTATTTCAGATCACCAGATCTCCCTGTCAATAGTATTTGTATCGGCTGAGGCCCTACTGTGTCCCTATTGTGTGCCTGTGTGTCTCATAAGCCCTTTTGATTTTCTCCAAGTTGGGGGAGTCCTTCTTGGCACACTCCTCACCCTGCCTGATGTTTTCTGTGTGTAGGAAGGGGTCACCCACACTCTTGGCAGACTCACCAAGGTCTTACAGTTAGTTGGTGGGAGCTTTACTACTGGGCCTATTTACCCACTGTACACTTCTGTTTTAGGGGCACACTCACCACACTGACTGGCGCCTGCTGAGATCTTCTCTTTGGGTGAGGCAGTTACTGGAATCTCCCTTCAAGCTAGCACAGTTAATCCACTGTAGAGCAAGGTTCTGGGAAAAAGGTGGGAGCTGAAGATCAATAGCAGTATTTGGGCCAGGAGGTAGGGAGTGTCCTCAAGGGGCCAGCAGGTGTCCTGGGTCTGGGAGTCCTCTGGGCATGGGCCAAGGTCTCAAGGTGGTGCAGGGCTCCTCAGTGGCGGCTGGAGTCCTCTTAGCGGAGATCACGTGCCCCCTCTGCGGTTCCGAGTGCGCAGGCGCAGTGGTGGTGAGGGGGCGTGGCTTCTTGGTCTGCGCCACTCTGGGATGGGGCTGAGGCTGCGCTCTGTTCCAGTTCAGCCTGCGGTCCTGGTACCTCTCTGCGGCCCGGACCCAGCGCAATGGTCCTGCCCTGGAGTGAGCAGGAAGGTGAGCAAAGCGCGAGTGGTGACGGAGCTGAAGACGCGGAGAGCGGGATTGAGACAGGTCAGACCCAGGAGTAGGTGGTCACTAGGGGCTGAGTGAGGGAGCAGAGCTTGAAAACTTATTTTTAATTGGGTATAGTGTAGTCTTTATAAAGTCAAGGACAGCATCTGCTTTGCTAATTAGGTTTTGTGGTTGTGTATGCTTTTACTTGCCATAATCTGTGATTGCATATGTATATATGAATAGGTACACACAGAAAAATTCGCATAATGCAAGTACATGGTTTACACATTTTCCATACTAAATATATGTCCATACGTATCATCCAGACTGAATAGCAGCACCTTACACTGTCTGAGAAGCCTCTGCCGGCCCTTTCCAATCATTACACCTCTCAGAGGGGAGCCACGTCCCTGAACTCCAATAGCCCCTCTCAAAGGGGAGCCACGTCCCTGAACTCCAATAGCCCCTCTCAAAGGGGAGCCACGTCCCTGAACTCCAATAGCCCCTCTCAAAGGGGAGCCACGTCCCTGAACTCCAATAGCCCCTCTCAGAGGGGAGCCACGTCCCTGAACTCCAATAGCCCCTCTCAAAGGGGAGCCACGTCCCTGAACTCCAATAGCCCCTCTCAAAGGGGAGCCACGTCCCTGAACTCCAATAGCCTAAAGGTTTCTTGCGAGGAATACCTCACCGTTCTCTATTCTCCACTTAACATGAGGTGTTCACTGTGTTTGGTAAATTATTTGTTGCATGAATGGATAAATAAATGACCGGTGAATTAAAGACCAATGACCAACTGGAGAGACCCTCAGAAGAGGGAACATGGCCAGAGTTTCAAATAAAGATCTGCATTTAATTTGAGCAAGTTACTAAATCTCATGTTGCTTCTCTAAAAATAGAAATGTAATGCCTCCCTCATAGAGTTGTGTCCTACAAGACTTAAAATTAAGGTAGGTGGAACTGGTGCCTGGTGCTATTGGGCTATTGTTGATACTTAATAATTTTAGTTCTGTTGGGCAAGGGATGCAGTTGTCTAGATTTGGGGCAGGATTCTTTTACTTTATCTTCTCTGTTTTAAATAACATTCAAATCTTCCAAAAATGACATCTTAATACTAAGGAAAGGGTCCCACCATATCTTAGACAAATATGCTCAGTCTCTCTCTCTCTCTCTCTCTCTCTCTCTCTCTCTCTCTCTCTCTCTCTCTGTCTGTCTCACATACACACACACACACTCACAAAATAAACATCAAATATATGTCCTGCAGGTAAAGCAACTAGTTTATATCTTGGAGTAGGTTAAGGATGAGACTGAGATTTCTGTGCCTTTCTCTCGTGTCCTCAGCACATACAGTTTCTAAGGATTTCCAACCTGTGTGCCTGGCATTATCCCTCAAGGCAAGGTGGCTCACCAGCCAAGTCTGCTCACCAGCCAAGGCTGATTAAATTTAAACTGGCATCAGATCAAGTCCAAATCCCATGTCTGCTTCTCGATTGTCTGAGCCCCTCAGTAATCTAGCCTCACATGACCACCACTGTACAACTTCTGTTTTTCACTGCCAGCACCTTTTCTTAAAGTCACCACCTCTGTCACCAGTGCTCCCGGCAGGTCCTTTCACTGTCTATGGAACAGGATACAGTGAACACATCAAAAACAAGTAGGATGAGTGGTGTGTTCCCACAGTTCCTCCTGGGCGGCTTCATGCATGGCCCTCACTCCTTGAACTGGTGATGTTTTCATTTGGTCTGCGAAAATAACGATAGTAAAGGTAGAGGCAGTTGGTTTCATATGAGAGCAGAAACATTAGGCTTAAAAAGTTTTTTCCTGAAGATGTGGCCAAATATCTGTCTAGACATTAATGCTTGCAGGATTAATTGTGTTTATTTTAGTTTACTTATTTCTGTTGCTACCAGTGATGGCTGTGGAACAGGGGACAGAGTTTGGACTGGACTCCTGGGCGCACAGTTAGGGAAATGTGCAACGGAAGCTGAGTGGCGGCCCTGGGGATCCCACTCATGTGCTCCCACTGGCTTGGATGCGCTCCGTGGTGACTCAGTTGCCCATCTGTGCCAAAAATGGTGAAACTTCGAAAAAGACATGAGTACAATCTGAGAGATTCATAGGGAGCTGGCCATGTCCACAGAGGGATTTTCTTATCAGTAATAATACTGCCATTCATCGCCCACTATTTTTTATAACCATTGTTAATAATAATGACAAAAATAGTAGTGCTAAATTCTCAATAATTTATTAAGTACTCTTGGAACTGTAGGAAGTAAACAACTATCTGTCTTCTTGAGACTTAACCCCAGCACTTCAGATCTGATGTAGACTAGGGATCCTGTACCGCCAAATAATGAATAAAGAAAACACAGATACTGTGCCCAGTACTTTGTGGTGTTGTGCCCTGTAAATTGGGACAACTGTGAAATAAGAAGCACTATCTCCACTCTCCTGACAATTTTGAATAAAGAAGTAACACACAGTTTATTAAAACCACAGCACCTAAATGTTTTCACCGTAGGTCAGGCTGAGTCAGGCCAGCGCAGCCCCGCCCACTGTTTCCTTATGGTACAGTTCTGCGGTCCCACAAGGTAGAAGTTTCTTGCGGACCAGCTGAAATTCCTTTACCCTGCAACCTTATCCCACCGCGTTATCTCCCCTCCCATCTGGTTCCTTCCAGAAATGGGACTTGGCATGCGAGGAGGAGACCCCTGCAGAAGGCGCTGCAGAAGGCCCTGCAGAAGGCCCCCAGAAGGAAACGGAGAATGTCTTGATGTCTGCCTTGGTCTGAGCATTGGTGTGTAAGGCAGGGATCCAGCTCTGTCTTCCAGCTTCTGTGCTGGCTTCTGCTTCCATTCATCTCTAGATTGGAGTGAGGTAGACAGATTGGAAGTCCTCATTTGTAGAGCAACAGGAATGAGAGCTGGAGGTATCATCTGGGCAGATAAAATGACCTTGGTGTTTATCATGTGAGCCCTGACTGAGACAGACAGGATAACTATTGACCAATATCTGTGAGCACAATCAGCTCAGGCTGCAGAACTTGCCAAGGACTGGTGGGCCAAGGAGATGCTACTGACAGAAGGCAGAGCAAGGTGTTAGGAGGTGTGGAGTGTGACGTCTTCTGCTGATCCTCCTCCATGTCACCAGTGTTGTTCAAGGTCTGTCTTGCTCTTCTGGTGGAGGGATAGTTGTATCTCTGCCTCTCCAGTGGGGATGGTCACAAAGGTATTTGGGGTGCAAGCCATGCTTTAGCACAGGGTGAACATTTTACTGTGGCCTAAGTCAGTGAAGGAGAGGGAATAGTACTTTAATTCTGATTCTCAGAGTTATGGAGTTTGGCTAATAAATTCATAATAAGCATTAACCCCAAACTCACCTTATGTCTTCGTGATTCATAGTTTCTGTAAAAGTACACACTGTAGTTTAAGTAGCCGGTCTTTATTCCTCATCTGTAGCTTACTACTTTGTTACCTGCGGTGTAGGACCTCTAAATGACACAGGGAAATGCATGTAACTCCAAACCTGCTACGTGTCTGATGTACTGAGTTCATGTTTCCCAAAATCAAAAAATGAATTCTGAAGATTAATGGAAGAGTAGGAAATTTTACTGAGGGAAAGACAGCTTCTGAGAGAGATGGCAGGGGATCCAGAAAGTGTTGTGAATGATCCCACTTCTCAAAAGAAATTTTATAGGGTAAAATCATGGGGCAAAACTATGACCAAAAAATAACATCACAAGAAAGAATGCTTAGGTAATGTTGAACCAATGGGAAAGCAAGTCATGTACCAAGTGTACATGGAAAGAACAGAGAGGTATGAAGCTGTAATCATTCCACCTTTATCATGAGATCTGGCTTTCAAGAATGCACCTCCAGCCACAGTTGCAATGTGTTTTTATCTCCTGCACTGGCTCCTTCAACGACCTAGCCCTAACTGCCTACAATATTTCTAACTTAGCTCTTTGTAATACTTGGGACTTAGCCTAAGAAGTCAGAAATTCACTCCTTGCCACTTTATACCTATTTGTTCACTGAATTCCACACACACTTGAATAAGTCATGACAATCCCAAATTACGTCTTGCCATGGTTTGTGTCTAGATATGCCCTCCCACAGCCTTACAAGTCATGGGTCAGGCTTTCCAGCTGGGGCTGAGTTTAGAGTGTGTGATGGATTCCTGGTCCAGTGATGAGATTAAGGGTGTGAGCGCCATACCTGCCCTAGGGCAAGTAGACTACATACAATATAAGGAGCAGAAAGAGGCTTGTCCTGCCCTGTCTCTTGTGGTTTTTTCTGTCTTCCATCGCCATGACCCGTTGTCCCTCTGCCATGCCACCCTACCTTGGAGCCATCCTATTATGGGCTGAAACCCCTACAAACTGTGAGTTAAATAAACTTTTCCTCCTTTTACTTTGGGTGTTGGGCATTTCATCTCAGCCACAAGAGTAAAGTAACTAACACACTTGTTGAATGAATGAACAGATAAGTAGTACAGACAGTCAAAACTGCGCCCATTAATGGCCATTTCTTCAACAATTCATGAGGATGCATGACACTTAAAACCAGAGATAGTGGGCACAGAATTTAGAAACACAGAGAGTTCTGTGAACACGGGAAAAGCGTTCATCCAGGAGCCGCCTAGACGTACTCGCTTAAGGAAGAGTCTAGCGCAGTGACGTGTTCCCCCGAATAGCGAGCACTACAGTCACCCCTGCCCCGCCTCATCTTGAGCAGGAGGCGGTGCAGGTTGAGGGGCCCCGTGAGCCTGCGTTTGTGTTCCAGCTTGTTTCATCACTCACCGATATGCGACCCTGAGCAAGGGACAGGCGTGTTGGACGGTTTGGACCTAAGGCTCAGAGAGTCAAAGGACAATGTTATTGATCAATGTTTAAGTTGCCACATACAGTTTTCACCATGAATTTTGATTTTTAAAATAATGTATTCAAATGTATTAATCTAAATTACTGGTGGGTTTTTTTTGGTCATTCCTCCACATGTTGCTGCTTGGTGAACGCCTCAGCCCTCAGCCTAATCCCAGGCTTCCTGGTACCTCTTTCTCTTCATTTGCAAAGTAGCACAGTGACTTCTCCCTCAGAGGGTCGTGTCAGAGCTGAGGAGGCGGTGAGGCATCCAGACGCTCACATGCACAAGGGACAGAACACTTTTTGTTTAGTGTCACTTCAGAAGGGGACGTTGACCTTTCGGGGCTACTGTAAGACATACTGTTGGTAAGAGGACAGATGATGGATATGTGACAGGAAATGGTGCCAGGTCACCTCTAAAATGCCTCAATTGCTCCTTTACCGTGATTTTGTCTGTGCTTCATTGTACACTGCTCTATCAGAAAGAAGGACCATCTTACAAAAGCCTAAAAGCAAGTGCCGGCAAGGATGTGGAGAAAAAGGAACTTTCACATTGTTGGTGGGGATGTAAAGCAGTAAAAGCACTATGGAAATCAGTATGAAGATTCCTCAAGAAACTAAAAATAGAAATTCCATTTGACCCAGGTATCCTTCCTAAGGTATCTTCCAAAAGAGTTAAATTTATCACATAACAGGGATACAAACTTATCCATGTTTATAGCAGCACAATTTTGTAATAGCCTGATCTTGGAAAATGTATATATATATCCATGAACAGAAGAATGGATAAGGAAAAAATAGCATTTATGCACAATACAGTCCTATGCCAAAAAAAAGATAAACTTGAGGCATTCATGGGTAAATGGATGCAGCTTGAGAACATAACGTTAAGTGAGTCAGACACACAAGCCAAAGTGCCACATGGTTCCCTTCTCTCTCTCTCTCCATATACATATATATGTATATATGCATATGTATGCAAATCAGAAAAATGGAAAATAGCTAACTAGGAAGCAGGGAAAGGTTCAGATTTTTCCTCAGATTCCCTGTTCCATTGGATGAGCTAACGGAGATTAGTGGTATAGTTATCTATCTTGCATACATATATGTATATATCTACATACATATCATCTCTTCCCTTCTTCCTCTCCCCCTGTCCCCCATCCCAGCTGTTCTGTCCTTTTGAGCACTTTCTTCCCCTTTCATTATTACAGTATCTATTGGACATCTTGGGTCTTATTACTCTTTCAGTTTTTGTATGTATATGTGTACAAGAGAGACCACTATACTACCAACCTCTGTTAGTTCATCAAAGGGAACAGTTTTTACTGTCATTGTTTGTTTGATCACTTTTTATGGCTAGATCTTATAACCTGAACACCTGCTCCTAAGATAACAATAAGCAGTGTATTAACTAGTGTTGACTTCTACTATTTTTTTTGAAATTCTGTATAATTTCTATCCTGTTTTTCTGTTTTGCTTTTTAAAAATAAAAATATTACTTGTTCCATTGCTTCAAAGATCTTTTAATAGATGTGCTTATTTGTTTCATTTATACCACTACGTTTTTGCTGTTCACTGAAAAGTCTGTTTCTTCTTTGTAAGAATCTTCTTTGTCAATGGTTTTTTCTCTGGGAATCTATGGTCATCTTGGAGATAATGATACACAGTCCATCAAAAATTGTTATTCTTTTATTATTTTGCTTTAAACCTTTTTTTTTCATTTTTTTCATAAAATAAAAAATAAAGAATACTGCAAGGACATTTTCGTCCTGGTGCCTCCTGGTGATCCTGACTCATCAGTGCTGAGGCCTGGGTTACACTCTGAGCAGGTTAGTTCCCAGGCAGACCCACGCAGGGCCTGTACACGTGAGGTCAGGCAAAGCCTAGACATGTTTATGTGCTCTGTGTGCTTGAGGAAGAGAACAAAACTTTGGGAACCTGAAACTGAAGACTGAAATGACAGGCTGGCTGGCCCCCCCACCCAGTTCTTCTTTTATAACTAAGCCTATATATTCCCCTCTAAAACCCCCATATAAAGAAACAGAGATGGTTTGGGCTCAGGTTGGGGCACCCAGCTCCTCTGAGTCCACTGGTGTAATTCACTGGTTCCCTCTACCATGCTGAGTGCCACTCAGTTCTTTGGGGTGACACTCTCGCCATGCATGAGGAGAATGGTTTGGGATGCTAGGGATGCAGTGGTCCATGATGTAACACTGCCTGGGATGAACAGGTGATGGAGGGGACAGGGGCAAGAGCTCTCAGAGTGACAGAGGGACGCATGCGCTGTGCTGCGTGCTCTGGTGGGGAAGGGTAACCTTGCTGGAGCAGGTGAGGCCTGAGTGCGTCATGGAAGTCAGTCAGGCCTTCCAGACGGGAGGAATGAGGAATGTATTTCAGACTGAAAGGATGTCAGGAGTAAGTACACAGGCATGAGCCAGCCCTTAACACTGAGTGTGTCTCAGGAAAGAACAACCCATTCTGGACATGTCATCTGACAGCCTACACTCCAGGCTGTGGGGAAATTAGAAGGCCAGAGGAAATCCTACAGCTCTGCCTACAGCTCTGCCACAGCTGAAGAAACAAAGGGAAGAGTTTCAGAGTTCCAGAAACTAGAGCTTGTGGGGCAAGCCCCGTGGGGCTAAGACGGCCGTCCCAGGACGAGAGGGTGCTGCTGGCTGCAGCTGTCTGAGGAACAGGCAGGAAGAGCCGGAGCCCAGAGAGAGAGCTGTGGACAGGAGTGCTGCTGAGGAAGTGAACAGGACCCGGAAAGGGCAGGAGCTGCAGCTGCCCTTTCCCCAGCGAGGGACCTTGCTGGAGTAACACTGGCAGGGACAGCAAGCCAACAGGAAGGGGCTGGTCCCTACTTCCTGTCTGGGCTTCCACCCTTCCTTAACGGTGAAGGGAGCAGGCAAAGAAGAAATGCTGTTTGCAGAGCCCCCGCCTAGCACTGCAAGGCAGAAACAGAGGGTGTATTCAGAGTGGAGAAATACCAGGGGCTGGGAAGGAGTGTGGGATGGCTTAACAATAAGAGTGTGTGCCGTGAGAGCCAGAGCTGGAGCTGAGGAGGCCCCGCAGAGGGAAGCTCGGTGCTTCCTGGGCCCCTGTGGTGTGTGCCGCAGTGGTGTCAATGCCTTGTCTGTCTGGAGGATGAATTCCTGGGTCCTTTCATGCTAAGGCCAGTGTAACAAGTCGGTATAGGAGAAGTCGAGTTTCATTACATTTACAAATAGTTGAATGAGATCCTTACTAATTCATCCAAAACATTTAGCTAATGATGAAATGGAAATATATTTCTTCCTTTTGTTTTCTCTCATTAAAGCACTCATTGTCTAATGAGTAACTGAATGAAAAACCTAGTAATCGCTAATAATGTAATCCTAATTAAATGCTTTTTAACAGAAAAAGAGATCTGAACAATGTGTCTAGTAAGTAATGGTGCTCCTCAGAAATCTTTACGCCAAGTGAATGGCTTGAGATCATGAATTAGAAGTTAATGAGACAGTTTCTTCGTTGTTTTTTTCCTGTGATTCCCAAGGTGAGAAAAGGAATATTAACTAAAAAGGGAAAGGCATTTCATACAGATGGACAGGTTTCTCACTGGCTCATTGTCACAGAACCTTTGCTGTCGGTGAGGTTGGGCACAGAGGTAGGATTTGTGGAGCCCTAAACACCAGAGTGGCTCTGTTCCTTCAGGAGTGAACACTGAAAATGAAGGAGCTCCATGGACAGAGACATTCTGTATGCCTGTGGCCACATAAGTGTTTATTCCAGGTGGAACCTGAGGAAATGTAGGGAAAAATGGGACCTTTTCCAGTGAACGCTTTTTCCTGTTTCAGGGCCTGCTCTGGGAGTCATTGCCTACTTTTATATTCTTCTGCTGATGAAAGCAAGAATCTCTCATATATTGAAAAGCAATAACACAAGTACAATGATGTGTATAAATCAATAATGCCTTTTACAATTACTAATGTAAGTCCCAAGTGTCTTTTCTCATAGAAAGGTTTTTTTTTATATTTGCTGGAAAATAACAATCACTTTAGTGTGTATTACTAATTAAAAAGTTCTGAATAATTTCCAACAAATATTAGGTAATTATTGGCAATTCCATGTCAGTGCCAGTAAACAATTATCTCACCTTGTATCACATAATTAAAATGACAATGTATCCCCAACAAATATTAAACCATCATAAGTAATTCCAATTGTGTAAAATAGCAGCCACACAGTCAACTTGGTTGTGTTTGTAATTTAACCTGACATTTTTCATTTGACTGATGATTTATGAAATTTTTTAAAAAATCAATTTGCCTTTCTTAATGGACTAATGCCCTTCTGGGGTATACCAGATGTTCAGCAGCCCCAGGTTGGCAGCTAGGCAGAAAAAAAATTAGTCAAGCATATTGATGCCAGACCTAAACACAGAAAGGGCCGGGATAACGGATGGCAGGGTACAATGAATGAACGGAAGACGGCTGTAAGTGGGCGCCAGGATCCTCAGCTTGAAGATGTGTGTGGTGTGTGGCTGCAGACTGTGGGTTCTCCTAGGCACCCATCCTTCCAAGTGGCCTATTATCATGGATGTATCGGAGGAGCACACGGTGGTGGAGTGTTTGTTCCTTCTTCTGTGTCATGGTTTGGATCTTCACTGGCCCCCACAGCCTCACGTGTTTGGAAGGTGACTGAATCTCTGGGACACTGATCTCATTGGTGGATTCATCTACCACTGAGTTCAGAGGCTGTGTGTACTGCTCAGAAGAGGGATCTCGCACAGAAAGATGGGTCACTGGGGTAGAAAAGTGTATCTCTTTCTCTGGCTCCTCCCTTCTCTCTCTGCTTCCTTGCTGCCATTGGGCCAGCTGCTTTCCTGTGCAGCAGGCCCTTTTTTATTATTTAGAGGTTTTTCTAGGTAAATGGAGGCAGCTTGAGACTGTCCTCATAAGCAGCAGGCCCTTCTACCACCCACTGGGGCACTTGCACCTGCAGGCCATGGACTGAAACTTCTTAATCGTGAGCCAAAATACACCCTCCTCTTCTAGACTGTGAGTCTTGGGCATTTGTCTCAGCAAGAAGAAAGTGGCTGTGACATCCTGTCAGGAAATAATACCCTCAGAGAAGAGGAGAGGGAGGCCCCTTTGAAGCTCCCTCGGGTCTGCTCTTGCACAGCCTGATGGTCATGAGGAGGACACAGTAGAAAAGCAGCAGGAGTAGCCAGGAATAGCAAGAGGAGCCAAGCCCGTGTACCGTCACTCAGGCTGCAGTCCTTCTGCTTTAACAGACATCTGTTGAGCACATATTATGTGTTCAATATTATGGTTGGTGTTGGTTTCAAGGTTTCCTAACTTTTAAACAGAGAAGCAATAAACTATTTCATCTTGTCAAATTTAAGGCCTATCGATTTGTGGACATAAGACAGTATGCAGTGACTGTCTGTTCCCACAGAGGCATGAGCATCCGGTGTAATGCAGCTTGGGGCTATCTTTGACCCTCAGGTTCTGTGACAGTGTCAGGGGACACTGCGGTATCTGCAGCCTCCTCACCCTAGATGGATCACAGCCATCTGCGCTGGCACTGCCTTTAGTCACCCAGATGTTTTTAGGAAGCAGGTGACATCCAGGGATCCACTCAGTGGATAGCATCTCTCCCTCTAGACTGTTACCTCTCGTGACCACACGGTGTCCATTTCTCTCTTCATCAGCAAGGCGTTCTCAGCAATTAGTCAGCAGTTAATATTTGTTTGATTAGTTGTTGATAAAAATTCTAAAACAGTAAAAAGTACAAAAAGCAAAATGGTCAAAGACTCTTTTAGTAAAACATTTTGTTACTGGTTGCTTAATTGTTTACTTAATTAGTTAACAAAGAACTTCATTGTTCATAACACAAAACTCCCACTCTTTAAGATTAAGATTAAGATTAAATTATCCATCCTGAAAGACAAATACAGCCATACACAGTATACCATAGCCCATAATTCTGCAACCTGCTCCATCTTACACAACTCAGTACAGTGTGGGGTTCAGACTACCTCATGCCCACTTGCGGAGCTAGCCTGGGGCGTCATCCTTGGTACAGGATCTTACTTTGACTAAGGCTACCTTCACCTCTTGTATCAAAAAGGAGTGGCACAGGTACAAAATCAGATTCCACAGGGTTTTATTTAGTTGACCTATATCTTAGACAATGTGTGGGCCAAGCATAAGGTAAGGTTTGTGAGGAAGTCTAAAGTGGAGGAGGAGAATGGTGTGTGAAAGTCCCTAAAGACAGCAGAGACAGCGGAAGGGCTTCAGGTGTGGAGTCCAGCTGGAACATTCTGGCTCAGGGAGAGCTGATGTCTGCCTGTAGCCCTGGAGTGGAGGCAGGGTCTGGAGCTTTGCTCCCAGTACCAGGGTCCAAGAAGTTCTTCCACGGGAACTGTGCCTCCAAGAGTCTTCCTTGTGCAGGTAGACACAGGAAAGGACTGGTGAGGGGCAGAGGAGGGCAGAGAGCAGAGGACAGTTAGGAAGGTGGAGCAGCTGCTGCCCTGGCAACGTATGTTCTGGTGCCCTTCGGTCCTCAGGGAAAGCTTCTGCCGACAACCCTGGGGAAGGTGGTGGGTGAGGGTGCAGGGAGGTGAACACCAAGTTTCTGGACTCTAGCAAGTGTGTTGTCTGTTAAATATTCTGGTTGTTTATGGACAGCGTAGAGATTCTATAAAATAAAAATTTAGAGTAAGTAGATTCTCGTGAGTATGGTCTAGATTTTCCAAACATCTCTGCTTTGGGGGACCAGGGTGATAAAACCTAGTGGCACTGAAAAAGGCTGATGTTTAATGAATTTCTGCATTTTTTAAAACACTACACGATGTTGTTATGTGAAGGGTTGGAAGGGGGCATGGATTCTCTGTTGGGCTTAGAGTTATTTTTTTATTTCAGCAAATGAACAGTGATTTTTCAATCTGGTTCCCTCTTTCCCGAAGGTGATTTGATGATTGGTTTACACAGGATTAAATTCCAGTGATTTAAATACTGCATTCTTTTCGTCCTTTCTCAATCTTTATATGGCTTCTGTCCTTCCAGCTCACAGATTTCTACCAAGGGCATTGCCTGACTAGTGGGTCCTCTTCCCTGCGTGTCCACAGTGCCTTAGTATCACCAAGGGCAGCAGCCCAGGAGGAGGCCAGAACTTGGACTCTGTCAGAGTGACTTTAGTCTGCGTCCCAGTGTATCTCTTACTACTTATAAGATTTTGGCTGTTTCTTCTTTTTAACACTTATGGAGCTCATTACCTTTATTTGAACATCAGGGAACAGTAGCTACCTCCAAGACTGTTTGAAGACTTAGTAAGATGACACCGATAGAGTGCCAGGTATGGTTCTCACCACAGTCTAGATCCTCAGTGCCTTTCTGTGCTCTGTGCACTTGGCACAAGGCCAGGCCGAATGGGCAGTGAGAAGCAGTTAGAGGTTTCCTTAATGGGACTACACTTAAAAAGCCAACAGCTTTACCAGCGCAAAGAGTTGATGACTTCTAAATTCTCAGTACCGGCTTTAAAGAAGTAATTAGTCTTCATCACTTCGTCTGGCAGAGTTGACCTAAAGAAGTTTCCCATTTTCCAAAAGACAAACCAAATGGAATAACAGGTTTGCCTGTCATTTAGCCTGGCGTTCTGTATTTGTCACAGGAGAATGTGCTTTCAAGCAGGGAGCTTCAACTTCCGGCCTGTCCTGATCCCTAGGCTCTCAGTGCGAATTTCAAAACATGGAACCATGGGGGTCCTCAAAGAAAGATCCATGTCTTCCCTTTACCCTACAAAGATTTCCAGTGGGCTAAAGGAACTACATGGGCACATTCTGCTTTGTTTAAATAACACTTGGTTTTGCTGCTTTTAGTCGCCAGTTCCCCTGAGACGGCATACTTTCTGCAGCGCACACTGACTGCATACCGAACAGGTATTTTGAATACAACAGCTTGACTCCCCTGCTGCTCGGATGATGGCAGTTGGGTAGGTGTTCTGTCCTCTCCCTTCCCCTCCCTCCATGGCTGCAAGGAGATTTCAAGTGCAATTTGGCCTTTTGCATCAAACGGCAATTTTCCTGTAGAAATCACAACCTCCAGAAACTCTACACTAATCAAATATATCAAGCCCAATTCAGGGGTGAGCTTGTGTCTGTTTATCAGGAAATGGAGTTAAAATTGCCCCCTTTAATGGAATCGCAGCTGCCCACCATCATCTTTCACATGGATGTTTGAATTAATGGCAAGACTTGGCCCATGCTCTCCAACCTTCGAATTTGATTCTAGTTATAGGAAATTGCTGTAATTTCTGTTCTAGGATTCTCAGGGATTTAGGCCTTTTGGGCCTGGGGTTAGAATTAATGTGTCAGAGAAATTAAATAATTCAAAAGTGCTTGGGGGAAACTTAGCACTTTTACACAACACCCAATAATACACCTCTGCATCAACTCAAACCCCCTGTGACCCTTAAGACCTGTTTTTACTAAGTCACAGAGGAATGTTTTGTTTTGTTTTGTTTTTGACATTCCGACTTTCTGAGGTCAGAACCTAGCAGCTATGGTAGAGCGTGTTTGTTCTTCTGAATATGGGGCATCTCATTTGATTCAACTGCACAGTTGGAGCTGCCGCTCTGGAAAGGCAGATGGTCCAGTGGAGACGCATCTGAGTTCCTGCTGAGTCAAGGGTCTAGGCAGTGATTGAGCCCACTCTTCTGTGATTCCTTCCCTCACGAGCACCTCAGTACCCTCAGGATTTTATTTTCCCCATGGAAACCTCTGAGTTTCCTTAAAGATTCTGCTACAGTCACCACGCTGGGCTAGATCTTTGGCAGTTTTCTCCTAGCTCAGGGTCACCTCATTTTAAAATGTCCTTACCAGAGGACCTCAGATTCCTCCCTCAAGTGTATTAGCATCCTGTGTTTATAAAAGCCATTTGGATCATTTTTGCAAATGTTTTTATGTTTTCATCCCATTTTATGTTTTCATCCCATTTTGCTCTTGCAGCCAAGAAATGAGGTAGATGGTTTATGATGCAGTATCACACATAAGAACCTGAGTTAAACGACAGACCCAGTTGCTGGCGGTACTAGAACAAGGCCACCGTGCCAGGGCCCCCTGCTCTTCCATAACGCTTTTTGACACCTTGAAAGTCTCTCCACTTCCTCTCAGTGAGAACAGAGCCAGTCTGCCGGCCGGGCTGCTCATGGGGGCTTCCCGTCTGCCTCTTTTTCTGAAAGGAGCTTCTGTTCCCTGGCTTCTCTGTCCCCTCCAGAAATGACTGTGAGATTCACAATGCACACATGTGAGAGCCCCTTTTCCTGAAATGTACCTGAGGTTTTTCATCTTTCAATTGAAGATAAAGGACTCTTGAATTAGAAAATCACAGAAATTTAATAAATGCAAGGAGAAAGCCTATTCATTTTCTTCAAGAGTGGCTAATGCCTCTCCGAAAATTCTCCTACTGAGAATTAATTCAGCTTTTCTCTTGCATTCCTGTCTGCTCCTCTTCTTCCCGCCTGGCCCTGCCTCTTTTCATTTTACTTAGGGCCATTTGCATGAAAACAGCATTTCAGCTACTTGGGAGTTTTATCTGCTGCCATTTAGAATTAATAGTCCTCTGCTCCTGCCTCCATCTCTGCACCTATCAGGCCTGGGGCAGCTTCCAGGTAGGAAGGTGGACAGGGTGAACCTTGCTGGTGCCCATGAGCAGCACCCTTGGTGGGACACTGGAGACTTCATGTCACTGAAGTGCCCCAAGAGGACGGAGAAGACAGTGAGGGGTGCAGAGGGTGAGCTGCTGGGAGTGTGGCCTGCAACCCAGCTCCGGGGGACTCCTCAGTCACTGGTGTTGTGGGGAGTGCAGAGCACGGTGGCGCTTGTTCACCTGCCCAGAGGGTGCTGGGCTGACATTCCTTCCTGGCTTTGTGTGGTTGACAGTCTGATAAACTGCAAAAGAAAAAAATAAAAAGGTAAAACAAAAACCACGGTGTT
This sequence comes from Hydrochoerus hydrochaeris, assembly GCA_004027455.1. Taxonomy (NCBI): domain Eukaryota; kingdom Metazoa; phylum Chordata; class Mammalia; order Rodentia; family Hydrochaeridae; genus Hydrochoerus; species Hydrochoerus hydrochaeris. The sequence goes on along the minus strand of PVLA01000187.1, from coordinate 57,632 downwards.
ATTTTCCCCCACTTTATAAAATTGCTCATTGGCTTATCGATCGAGCCCTCTCCATTACGGGGCGCGGAGCCTCGCTGCTGTGAGGGCTGCGAGAGGAAGGCTGTTCCCTGGAAACAGGCTGATGCGCTGAGGACACAGTGTGAGCTCCTGGCCAGACACAGCCCCACTCTGGATTGTCTGGCCGTGGAGTGGACCTTGGACAAACCACTCTCACATGCCATTTGCTGGGCTTTCTCTGTTTTCAAAACTTCACAGAGCCACCAGGTAGCAGGAAGGTGAATTTAAATAAGATCATCCACACTAGGTTTCTATGGTACTTTCCTTCTGTTTGTCGACAGACTTCTAGGGAAACATTCTGTACTCAGGTGTTCACCAGCATCGCTAGGTTTTTACACGTTCCACCACTTGTTTTCTGCTTTGAACACTTTTTCCAACTTCTCTCTTGACTTAATAATTATTGAGTAAATCAGGTGAATCTCAATGCAACCTGCTCCCTTCTGCAACTTTGGGTTCCTGGCCGTGAACTGCGTCCTTCTGTGGGTCCATTCTCATCGCTTAGATATCTCCCTCCTCCCCTTCTCCTGTTTTTTGGCAAATCCCCCCCCCACCCCCCGCTCCCTGCCCAGGTCCCTGTCTTTCTGTGACTCCCAGGAGTGTATCCCCCTGGAGTGTTGGCCCAGGCTCTTTTGTTTTTATGTGCTCCCTCCTTGGTGTTCTCACTGTCTCCCACTTCCCGACTCTCACCGATGGGTGCCTAAATCTGTCTGCAGCTTTGACTCCTGTGCTGGGAGCTCAGCCCACATCCATAGTGGCCTGCTGAACATTGCTGGCTCTCTCTCCCTACCCCTCCATAACATCTGTCTCTTAGGTTGGTTGATCTGTTGATGTTAACTTTATAATTTCCCACCTTTCCTGTTCCTCCCTACCACCTCCCTTCCACGTTCCATTACCTCTCAGTTAACTCTCAGAACGCTCAGTTACTCTCCCTCTCCCTTCTGTCTCTTGCTCTGAGTTCCTGTTAGATTAATCTTCCCAAAACACAGCTCTGACCTTGACAGTCCAAATCAGAGGCCGTTGATAATATGTTCTTTGCCAGGAAAGTCAAACCCAGCTAATTCTCCAGGCATGAATGAATGGAGTCAGGCCAGACTTTTCAGGTCGGTGCTGGACAGTTCTTCCTGTGCTCGCTTTGGTCTCTGCAGCCCTGACCAATGCACCATCCATTTACGCCTCCCTGGTAGCTCCTAGGATGTGCCACACTGTGTGGTGCCTTTGCATTGAGCTGGCTGCTCCTGCTGTCAGAATGACGATTCCTCCTCCTGCCCTACCTCTCTCTGCCTCCTGTGGTCTTTACCACCCTTCACAGCTTAACCTCAGGAGTAGTTTTTATGCAGGCTTCTCTCCACTGAGTTGGCAGCATCAGCTATGCCTTCATGTTACTTCCAGGGTGACCTGTATACCTAATTCATAGCATTCGCATGTGCCCCCCAAAATTCTGTTGACATTTAATCTCCATGGTTGTAGTTTGGGGAAGTGGTAAAGCCAGACAGACTCCATCCTCATGAATGGATTAGTGCATTAGCAAAGGCCAGAGGAAAGTAGCCAAAGTCCTTCTTTGCCGTGTCTATTCCTCCCACGTGAAGACACAGAGCTCCTCCTGTCCAGGAGACTCAGCACCCCCCTTCAAACTAGACTCTCCTCAGACACCAGACCTGATGAAGCCTCCATCTCTCAAGCTCCCAGCCTCGGCAATCGTGAGAAATAAATTTGTGTTTTGTATAGATTATGCGGTCTCAGGTTTTTTGGTCGAGCAGCTCAGCTATGTTAATCTGGTCAAAGCAGAGCTTATCTTGACCAGCTCATCCATCTTTGCAACCTCAGCACTTAATGTGGAGTAAACATGACAACCCTTACCTCCCAGCCAACACGGATATCTTATTATTGAGTAAAAGCATGCAGTGACCCCTTGGCATACGTGAACAAGCAGTTCCAGGACCCCTGTGCGTTGAGTGGGGGCTCATGTTCCTTATAAAATATGCCCTAACACGTCCTTCTTTATACTTCAATGATTAAATCAATGGATGCTACAGTGCTGGTTAGGGAGCAGCGGCAAGAAGGGAAGGCTGCACGTGTTCCTTAGGCCCTGGGCATCGGTGGCACCGGGGACTGAGCCCAGGGCCTTTACCCTGAGCCTTTTCTCCCTTGGAGTTTTGATTTTGAGACAGGATCTCAGTAGGTCACTAAACTGCCCTTAAGAGACCTGTACTTGTGATTCTCCTATTTCACCCTCTGAAAGTGTTAGTGCTACAGGTATTTACTGCTGTCTCTGGCTCCGATGTGACTTTTAGAAGTATCTTTGATCCATAGTCGATTGAATCCAGATAAAGAGTTTTAAGAGAACCATGATTTCCTCGCACTTAGCTTTTATTTTGGTCTATCCTGCAAGCCCGGATCCCTCACTTCTCTCTTGACCGAGTTGTACCAGTTCCTAACTAAGCTTGGTGTGTAAAGTAAGTGTGTGTGTGGGCGGGGGTGTGCTCCAAAAAGCGGGAAGAAATGATTTGTAATGATGAAGTCTGTGGTAGAGGTCAGGCCCAGGTTCATACCTTTAGTCCTCCGCTTTAAAACTTACACTGTAGTAACACTATCTCTCACCTTGTAGGCCAATTATACTTATAAAAGACCCTATGATAGTGCAGGTAAACGATCAATAAATATTAATTCACGTCACTCCTTCTTTGAGGAATTTATCATCTCATGACTTTTGCACATTTGTGTACTTTTCTTCTTGTCAATAACAGAACAAAACTCCCAGTGGCTGACAGCATGCTATTCACATATTTCTCCCAGCCAAAGCGATCAGAGACCCTTATATAATTTTATTGTTTATAACACTTGTTTAATTTAATAATTTAATGGCACAGACTGATTTTGAAGGTTTATGCTTTAAAAAGAACATAGTTTTATTGCACAAAATAATTTGTGATGTTCATGGTCATGCCTATAAAATGTTGGACATCACGATTGGGCGAGAAGTGTGACATTGGCATGATAACGTGTTTACTAAGGGAAAATCAGATTAGACATCCATCATTTCAATTTGTATTTTTAACAGAAATGTTGCTCATACTGTGTTATAGCTTCATACAGGCATGAGAAAATGAAACAGCATTGACGTGACAAAATTCTTTTAAAAAGTAGTGAATGAGATAAATTAGATTACCTGGTAAATCCCACACATCAGTTGAGTTTTTCTATAAATATCAGTGTACATTCTTTGCAGAACTTTGTCTCAACTCTGAGGCAAATTGTAAACACTTTTTGTGCGTATTCAATTACCATGGCTCAGAATCTTTAAAATGTGCAGGCATAATTAAATTTTAAGCTTTGTGGACCTTGAGTTTCTTTTGGTGAAGAAAATGGGGGTAATAATAATTCTCTGGCTGAGATCACAGAATTGATATAAGAACTTCATGAGAGAGTCTCAGTTCCAGTTCATTCATGTTTCTACGTCGTGGCAGCCTAGAAGAGTATTTAGAATGGAAAGAGCGCTCGACACATGCTTGCCAAACACATGAAGGATGTAAGCGAAATGGCTGAGGATTTTCAAGTGAAACACATGAGAACTGATAGCATCTGGGGCCACGCTTTCTTTTCAAATGAGGCCGTGAGGTTCAGACGACCGGAATTTGCCAAACAAGCAAAACTCAAAACTTGTAGCACAATCGGAGTCTGAATCACAGATCTTCTGATTCCTGATACACATCATACCAGGTCAGCCATGTCCCAGGTGGGGTTCACTTTCTAATATTAGGAAGAATCAATTAAATGCAACCCAAAGATTGTGGGGTTTTAATTATGTTCCAGGCATAATGCTCAACACTACAGGGATTGCAAGATGAATCCTTGCTTTTAAGGTCACAAACTTGGATGGAAGAGAAACATGCAAACAAAGCCTTCTTAGGAAATGCATATCATATAGTGATGTGGAGAAGATGCAGGAGGCAGATAGAGAACGGAGTTGGTGAGCTGGATTCCAGGACATGCAGAGCTGAAGGCTGTGGAGTACCATGCTGGGAACATGAGTGAATACAGCCGGCTGGCTGGAGGGGATTAAGTGAGCTTGGAAAGGGTTATGAAGTTTGTGCAGATTCTTAATTAGGACAGGATTTGGAACTCCAGTTCAAACTCTTAGGGACCAGAACTTAGGGTCCTTGGTGCTCTTCTGCTGTTAAGTGTGCCTCTCCATTGGATCAGAGCTGACTTCCCTCCACTTAAACATAACAAGTAAATAATATTCTCCCAGCCAGCTTCATCGAAACCCCTTCTTGAGGGTCACATGCTGTTCTAAGTGTGATGCAAACATGTATAAAGAAGACACAGTCCCTTTGGGGTGTAAGGAGTCCAATTCATAATTCGGCTTAAATTCCATGAAGAGAAAACTGCTCTGACAAACCGCTGTTCAAGGTACAAAACAAAGAAGAATCAGCCCTGCTCATTGGATGGGTCTCATCAGGTGAGGTTCCCAGAACAGAAGCCAGGAGCTGCCTGTCCTGGAGTAAGTTGGGTCAGGTGGGGATCAAGGGAGACACGGATGTCCCCAGCATGAAAATACAGCAATTGCAGATGGCAACGAAGACATCTGTGCAAAGCGATCCACATAGGGGAGGATTAAGAATTAGGGTAGAAAGACAGGGAGGGGTCAGGTACAGAGAAGCACTTGTGGGTACAAATGCATCAAGAGGCAGATGGGGCAGGAGGAACACAGTGAGGGCAGAGAGACAGATGTAGGCTATAACCCAGCAAGCTCCTGAGCGCTTGGGGTCCCCTTTTTCCCAACAGTTACAATTATTATACGTCACGTCTACTTCATGGTGCTAATGGGGACAGAGATGTCTCAGGCTTTTTATGTACTAAAAAGTGAAGGAACTGCTGCATGCCTCATGACATACTGATTTTAACACTGATACACACATAAAGTACATATGCAGTACTCTTCAGTGTTAAGAGAGGGACCTCTATGCAGGACCTCTTATCATGGATACTACAATCTGTGGCTTCTCAAGTCCCCTTATATAAAAGATTATGGTGTTTTCATCATCTCTAGATTACTCATATTACCTAGCTTGGTGCACATGCTATATAAATAGTGTATTGTTTCAGGAATAATCAAAAAGATAAGTCTATACATGTTCATTATAAAGACAATTTTTTTAAAAAATATTTTTGAGCCTTGGTTAGTTAAATCCAAGTGTGGAGCTTACAGATACACAGAGCAGACTGGAAGGTGTGTATAGAGTGGGATACTGATTTTTCCATGGACATGGTGATGCATTCTGAAGTGTTAACTTCTCTGGTTCCTTCTGAATTTTCTTTAAGAATTTAGGAAAAAGAGTATAATGATCTAGATCTCCACTTCACAATGGCACCGATTGAGTATTTCTCTTTCCCGCACCACCAGTGTTTTAGGACATCTTGAGTGGCTGGCTAACACTGCCTTTCTAGGATTAGGCTTTTCAAGCTGTAGTGATGCCACTAAACATCTACATCCCCATGTCCCAAAAGACCTGCTGTCACTGATGCATGGCTATTCCACATGGTGTGGTCACGTGAAGGCCATTAGTATAAGTCGGGGGAGTCGTGGAGCGTGTATGTGTGTGTGGGAGGTAAATAATGGGTTACATCCAGCACTTCAAATTGTGTTTGAACACAAGTCTCAATAATCTCTAGTTATGTTCCTGCATCTCCTCTTTTTTTGTCAGCTGCTATCTCAGTTTTGCTGCTGTGAAATCTCCTTTCTCCTTTTTGGAGAACTCTTCCCGATTTTGATCTGAGGCAGCTGTCTCCTGGTGACAAACAGCAATTCCTGCTAACAGCACCAGTATAAATCCTCAGCTTCCCTTCGGTTCTTGTCAGAGTCGTGGGTCAGGGTGCCAAGTGAGACAGTAGCTTCACAGACTGTGTCCCCAGGAAGGGGAGCTATTGGGCTCGGCGGCTGTCCTTCAGAATCACCTACGAGATTTGTTTCCAAACTCCTGCCTTCACGTCGATGTGTTTTGATAGAAGGTTAATGCTTATGTGAATACACAACTTTTGATTTATTGTCATTGTGAGCTCATCACTCTTTCCTTTAAATTAAAACTCCCTCCAGATGGGAATCTGTGACACAGATTTATTGATCTGCAATAAAACCTCACTCATAATCTCTACAGCTGCCCATCCATCTTCCCTGGAAAGAGGGTTCATTACTCTGGATGTCCCAAATGAAAGCAAGAAGCTAACTTGCTCCTTTTGTTCCCCTCCGGCCCCTCCTCTGCTTTCTGCTTCTCCCCTCCCTCCCTCTCTCGCCGCACCCCTCCTTTGATGTGCTAAGATCAGCTGTGTCCCCTGAGTAGAATTACTGCCTCTCTCCATGCCTGTCATGTTTCCTTTGTGTTTTTCTTCAACCCTCTGTCACCCACCCTAAAGACCCTTTGGCATTTTGTGGACTTCCTGACATTGAATCCGGTTCAGCTCTGTGCATCAACAGCACGACCTTCTTCCCTCTTCCTTCCAGATGGGTTTTTAATCTCTGGTTTGGACAAACCACTGTGGACTCTGGTAGATGAATGAGGTCATTAGAAAAAGGAGACCTGAGCAGTCAGACTGATAAAAATCAGGACCAGCAGCACGTGCAGGTAGTAGGTCTGTATCTAAAGGGTCGATATAGATAAAGAATGCTTACTATTCTGCACTTTTTGAGTCCAAAGAGTCTTCTGATTTATTGCTTGGGAGACATACTGGAGTGCACACATGATCAAAACTGCCTCCACTGGTCAGCAGATGGCTTGGTCCTCGTGCCAGGAAACAAGACGTGTAGCTGCTCTCTCAGATGCAACAGAAGGAAGGGCAAAAGGACTTTTGGAGTCATCAGATGGATTGCCTCGTCAGTCCACTGGATTTCTCTGCTGGACAAAGTGCAGGTGTTACCCAGTCTGGTGGGTTTCCAGTGCAGGGCGGTGATAAGCTGGAGGTTATGATCAGCTCTGCAGTGTGATGCAACATCACAGCATGTTGCAAGTAACATGTTCCTTTTAACAGTAAGATGCTGAAATTTGCCAAGGAAAAATTGAGGAGGGTGGCTTATATTTATAGTAATGTTATTTCCACTCCCGTGAATTTTGATGCGCTTTTTTGAGGACTAACATTGTTGGCGCTACCTTGCCAGTAGCCATGACTAGCATTCAGTGGCTCATTCCCAAGACTGGGAGGGGGACTCACTCTCCTTGTCTGTTTCTGATAGGTAGAGGTTGGTCCTTCCACAAATTCTAAGTTCAGTGCTCTTCTCCCATGTCCATACTGCAGAGTAAAGGATGGAGCTTCTCATCCTCATTTGATATTGCTTGGCAGAGTCGTCACCCAGAGCCAAGCAATAATTGCTGAAGTCAGGATTTAAACCCAAGTGTATGAATCAGTATTTCAGTGTCTACTCTCTACTGACCACTGCCTCTTTCCGTGGGCAGGCATGACGAGCCCGGACAAAGGCGAGGAAACAGTGAGGGAGAGAGAGTCAGAAAGGAATTGCCATCTATCACTGTAACCAGAGAGCTACCCCGAGCAGGGTAATCACCCCTTGCAAGGAGGGGTGCCGAGCCAGTTTATGGTCTACACCGAGCAGGCTGACACAGCTGATTGATGTCAAATATGTCATGATGTATATTGTAAAGCGAGGAGATTTAATGGTGTAACTCTATGGCAGTGTAGAAGTGAGCTGCTGCAGAGTGAGGAATGATGGATGGGCTCATTTACATGTAAAATTGCCAATGGCATTGACAGTACTGGTATGTGAGGGGAAGATAAGACGCACATAGCAAGAGTCACTCTTGTCCTAGTAGTGGAATATTAAAATACAGCTGTGCCAGCATCTGGAATTTGCAATGGCCCTTAAAGATATAATTATTTGTCACCTTTTAGCCCTGAGATAATTGACATCATAAGGTTTTCTAAAATGCCACCCCACCCCACCATCGCTGGATAAGGTGTTTACTGTAGGTGATGCTGGTATGGAATTCAGTTGAATGAAGATTCTTACCAAACCAAAGCTCTCCATGGTTTTTCATCTGCTCCCAACCCAACAACCTCGTCATGCATGGACAGCAAAGCTGGGAAAGACTGGAACACTGACTTCAAATTCCAACCTACCTTCCCAGACTCTTACCCTTCTGTGGCTTCCCTGCCTCTGCCAGGAGGAAAATGTCTCTGCTTCTCTCTGCCTCTCTTCCTCTTTTTCTTCTAATAATGCATGTGGGGATGTAGAGAAATGACGCATCTTTTCAGCAAATAATGACGTTTGGATCAACTCCAGCTTAACGTTCACACATTAGGATTTATTCTTGGACTTAAACTGTTTGGCTGAAGAGCACTTCATAGTCATCAGCCGATGTTAGAAAAATACTACAACTTTGGTGTCTGTCTGCCTGACTTCCCGCCCGTCCCCATCGCTCCACCCCTCCACGCTGCCCTTCCCCTCCACACAGTGGGTACAAAGCATCATGATGGATACGTGACTTGCGGCAGTGAGTGAGACAATGTCACAGGTTACAGCCCAGGACACGGGGAAAAACTGAATGCCAGGACGTGGGGATGGCCGCTGGACCCACCAGGGCGGTAACATGGGAATATCCACACGTGTTCTCAGGGCACAAAGGGAATTTGGGCGTGGCTGTCCAGAAATTGGAGCACATCCTTAGAGGGATTTACCTGCACACCAAGAATGAAGGCAGGTAGAAGGCAGCAGAGCAAAGGAAAGCAACACGGGGAGGGAGACTGCACTCGGGAAAGCACCGTGCCCCTGTGCCGCACAGGATAGGCTAGCAAGCCTGAGAGCCTGCAGTCATTATGCAGCACTAGGAGAGAAGCACACATGAAGAAACAGTCAGGGGATGAACGGAGACTTGTCAGTATCCTTACGCACCCTGCTACACCTGCTGAAAGGTTCGGTCTATGTCACAGTAAAAGATTCTTTGATACCTATGATGTTTTAGATTCGCCTTACCTATGCATTTCCTTTTAATAACTTGAGTTTTACTTCTCTGCACTCCTGTCAGACATGTAGTAAGGGAGCTGTGTTGGCAAAAATGGTTATTAAAACTATGCCTTTGTGGGTGCTCCTCGTTTGTATTAAGCACAGATTGCTAATAACTGAGGATGTATCAACCATTGTCACCAATGCAGGGTGAGGGACCTTCTGAAGTTCTTCAGTAACCAGCTGATAGCTATCAGGGCAGCAAGTCCACTGTATTCGTAACTGAATGGAACCCACATTTCATGACCCAATTGTTCACTTCTGCAAAATACACCTCATGACAGCTAATAAGTTCAAGGTACTCGGCTGGTGTAGGAGAGGCAGAGACAAATTACAGAAGGTTCTTTCTCACGAGCTGGCAAGGGAGCAGCACACATGGGAGGGTGGCCATGCACTGAGAGCTGCATTTTCATAACACACGGACTGGGCTGTTCGGGGCACTGGAGTTTATGATATTCTCCTGAGAGAGTCAAGGATTCCCAACCAAGAGATCTTTGAGCTTTATTTTAAAGAATAAGATCAAGATGAGTCAGTTAAGAGCTTTCCATGGACAGATTCAGCAGATGAGGAGGCTAGGAGCTTTGATGCTGGTCCCTCACCAACACAGAGGTTCACCCAGGTTCCTCACTGAGGCAAAGCCATGCTGTAGGTACTAGGCTCATGCCACCCTCCAAGCGATCCTTCTTCTTAGAACTTGGTCACCACATTACTTCTGCAGTGATACTTGCCATAAAAGGTAATGGTGAGAATCAGAATCTCTGGAATCGCAGAGATCTGGGTTCTGATTTGATCTTTGCCATCTAGACGTTGTGAGACCCCAGGCAAATCACTCAACCCTCTGTGCTTCATCCGCTCATTTCTCCTCGTCCACACGTCCTGGAATTCCGAGGGTATGAAATGAGGGGAAGTACTTAGCTCCATGTTATGTCACTGAAGGAGCTGAAGGAATGTTAGCTGTGTATGATTAATGTTATTATTACTACCTGTCGCTTAGCACCTGGTGAAGCACTGAGTGCCGCCCACCTAGTGACTTGGTGGAGCTAAGGTCCTTCCAAAGGCCCTCAGGCAGCTCTCTTCTCAGCTCGGAAGGAAGTAGGCCCGCTGTCATAAATCACCCACGCAAAAGTGGGTACACGTGGGTCCTCTTCTCCGCTGCCACCAGGGTTTTACTCCAGTTATTTCTGCTGTTCTCCCCCATGTTTCCTGTTCTGGTGACACAGCTGAAAACTTCACGGATGTGCAGCTCACTTCCTCTGGCACATCTTTAGCAGAGCTGCTGTGAAAGCCTGCACCTGGCCTCCTCCTCCAGCGTCCCTCCAGTGCCCCCCTAGCTGGTCCCTGCCAAGCCAGGCAGTGAGGCCACACTGACAGGTTCTCAAGCGCACAGAAGTTTTGCCGTTGTGGAAACCCAAGTTCTGGAAGGCTTTTTTGCAGTTGTAGATGGTGGCATGTGATACCCTCACTCAACTTATTCTCTGCTTAAAAGAGATCTCAATGGCCTGGGTCCTAAAAAGGATTTCTAAGCCTTTCACTGTTCTTAATTCAGAAATAATAAATTCAGACAAGCAAGTGGAGCAGGGAGAGGCCACCTCCCTTGCAACCACTGAAGGTTCTAGCTACTTGGTCTGTGTCCTCCCATGTGCCTGGACATATCCACCCATCTCCCTGCAGCTGCCCTTCCTTCTGCATTCTGCACCCAGCAAGCATCCCACTGCCCAGGCTAGAACCTGGGCTTTAGTCTTGCCTCCCTGTTTTCCTCAGCATCACTGCCAGTCAATCACAAAATAACCCAGTAATCCAGCCACCTAGTGATCTGTCCACACCACTATCTGTGCTCAGTGCACTGTTATCTGCACCTGCCAGCACACCACGGGATAGATCTTCATTTGCTTTGTTCACTTTTGTTCTCTTCCTGTTCTTTCATGCTATTCAGTCAAATCTTCTAGAAAGCAATAATGAATGTATTGTTCTCCAGATAAACACACGTGCATGGCTTTCTCAGGATCAAGCCCTGAACTTGGCTTAGAAGGGTCTTCTTGACCTTCAGCGCTCTCTCATCTCCAATCCCTGCTTTGCTACCTTCATTGTCCCTCGTCCCTCTCTCCTCCTTCCGGCCTTTCTACTTGCTCCAGCTAAGTATAATTAATCTGTCAGATTAAGGTTTACAGGGCTGCTTTTGGGCCATCGCCTGTCCGGGTCACAACTTTCCAGCGTGATTCTGGAACACAGCAGGAGCTCAGCATGAATTAGAAGGACCCTTGCAGATTGCTTCTGAGGAGGAACAGAGTCAGCAAAATGAAAGTTACCAAGAGAGTGCAGGCACAAGTGCCCCTCTGCCCACCAGGACGTGCCTGGCTTGGTGCCCACCCCGCCCCCCGCCGCCTGCTTTCCACGCCCACATCATCCCTCGGCCACCTCAGGATCCAGCCTTTCATTTCTCCCCACTTGACAGTCAGCAGAAGGACCTAAATGGGGACACTTTCCGCAGGCGGGTTGAGTAAGCATGACTGAGCTGACCCTGACAGAAACGCTTAAGAAGCTTTGCGGAAGGATTAAGCAGCTGCCTTTAATCTCGCTTCCTTCTGGGTGGCGAAGGTGGCTGCAGCTTTGGGATGGCAGGGCTGGGCCGCAGGGCTGCAGCTTTGGGACCGCAGGGCTGGGCCGCAGGGCTGCAGCTTTGGGACCGCAGGGCTGGGCCGCAGGGCTCCCTCTCAGCTTGTTAGGTTGCTGGGGAGGCCTGGAGCTGGAAGCAGGAGAGACCTGCCCGAGCCATTTATTTCCCCGTTTCAACAGTTTAAGGACCCTCCCAAATCACCTCCTCTCATTCCTCTTTGTTTTCAGTTCAGAAAGGATTTATATTCCTAAATGCAAGAGACCCTCGTTAGTCCCTGGGAGTTTTTCCATGTGTGGATTTCGTAACAAGCAAGGCCAAACCCGGGGGCGGGAGGACAAAGAGGCTTTATTGGGGATCACACCACGGGAATCCGGGGAGGAAGCCTAGGTCTCTTGTCAGGAGCACACGCAGCTGCAGGAACCCGAGCTGGCATCTGCCCTTCACCCGTGACCCGCGCTGTGGCCAGCGCTGTGCTGCCTGTCCGTCCTTCCGTCCCCGTCATCCCTCCATAGCAGAAAGTTGCCCCCTACCAAGATAATGGGACACCTGTGCAGAGCCTCCTCTTCGCTTGAGGACCTAGAGCCGAGGTTTTAGTTCAGGGCCCACACTTGGCACAGCCCAAAGCACAGAGGGCGCCAGGGCACGTTATTGGCACACATGTCCATCTTGGGCCGTCTTCCTTCCGCATACTCCAAGTGGGTTTGTGAGTGGGTTTATGAGTGTCTCATGCTTCCAAATGCTTCATCTAACCCTCCTTTGAAATGCTAAACGTTTTTTCCCCTCTGTGGCACAGAATCTGTTCACAAATATGTCTGACTCTGGCTATAGCTGTGTGGGCACCTTGGAAACCAAGGACACAGAGGGCTACACCTCGCAGACTTCTGCAGTGGGGCTGCTGCCTCCGGTTGTGACAGCAGTTCGATCAGGGGAGTCTCTTAATGACTCAGTCATCCATGGCATTCACAGGGAGGTGTCCTCAGTACCTGTGGCTCTGGCAGACTCAAGTGGATCGCTGTGCTCCTGTATTAATGATGCATTTTATTTATTACTACCGCACCCCAAGGGAATTTCCACACGGCACATACATGGCATTTAGGATTATTGATGATTTCACATACAACAGGTCAGCTTAGAAATAAGATCACCTTTAAGAAATAAGGGAGAATGAGAATTTAATGGGTCATACTTTTTTTTAAACAATTGCTTGACACTGATGCTATTGGTGTTATTGGTGTTTCTCCTCAGCCTGACCTGAAGTAGCCCTGAGTGTCAATGGGAATTCGGTCACTCATTTCCTGTCAGAGGTGCTGCCCTCAGCTTCACTGCTGTCACCCTGTCACCCTTAGCCCGCCTCGTGGTTACAGGAGGAGAGCTCACCCGAGCAGCCCAGGAGCCCGTTGGGTTACAGGCAGTGTGCCCCTGGGATTCCGCACATCGTCCTAGGAGGGGTGGCTCTGCTCTGGGCGGGCTCCTTCCTCAGTCCCACTGCTGCCCTCCTCTGGCTTCACCTTCCTGAGCAAACACATTGCCCAGCACTGAGTCCTTGACCACATCACACCCGTGAGCCGTAATCAGCAGCCCTGCCCTGCAGGAAGGAGACTCCACAGCCACCATCCCTGTGTGCCGCGTGCGTATGTGGAACAGCTTCTCAGGGTTTGCCTAACCTCACAGGAGCTGGGAGGGCCTGGAGCTTGGTGCCAGCTGCTGTTGCTGGGTTTGAATTGTGCCTCTTACCATCTTTGTAAATAAGGACAAGTCCCCTGACTGTGTTTTCTTCCAAATAGATTTTTCACCATGGATGAAAGTGAAAACGAGAGGCTTGGGGAACCACAGTGTTTAGGTTGCACGCTGAACACATTTGTAGCCTTTAGCACCCACCGCTTGTTGACTGCACAAGTCGGAGGGAGACAGTGACCTGAAATCCCCCTCCTTGCACTGAAGCCAGCCTTCTCCCTGTATCACGTCCTTTGCAACGACTTCCAGGGAATTAATTTAAAATTGCTTCCTTCTATCCTCTTCGCAGCATGCAATCACCCCAGGCCAGCCTGATGTCAACCCAAGCTGTCTCCTACTGACTTTAGAAAATGGTTAAAACACACGTAAACAAAATAAAAGAGGGAGTGCAAAGGGGCTGTAAGCATCTCATCCTAGTGGCATAAACTCAGATCTCTCCACGTCTGCATCTACCCTTCCTGAAGGAGGGACCGATTCTCCTGGGCTCTGCAGGCATAAACGTGCATATTGACAGAATCTGCGGACTTTCATCTTTGGATTGGAATATCAGAAATCATCTAGCATGGATCAGTGCCATAGTTTGCATCTTGGGAAGTTGTGGGGAGGGCGAGTATTTAACCTCTACCAAAGCAGAAACACACAATTACCCCCAAGAAACCATAGCCTGATTCACCATGAGCTGACCCACTCATTTGTTCACTCAGTCGTGGCTGGAAATAATGTGTCGGATTCTGTAACTATGGCGCTTGTCTACACGTCTCACATACAGTTAGTCTGTATGTCTGTCCCTCCAGGAAGTGTCCACTTAAATTTAATGGGATTCACATGGTCTAGTCAGCTCCTCTTAGAACACGCTTTTGCTCTCCTGCTAGATACACAACAGACAGAAAAGGTCTTCAGATGATATTTATTTACATCAGTTGTTTACATCAGTTCTGGATTATGGGGTGTCAAGGTCACAGAACTGTCAAACCCAGAGGCACCACAAAGGTAGCATCTAGTTGTCACTTCCTACTCTTTAACCTTCAGGGACCCTGCAATTTGGAGAGTTTAGTCAGAAAGCTAATTAGAGGAGCGATGAGATCAGACCCCACCTGTGCTCACTGCCTGGGGCTGCTATTTCTCCTCTGGAAGTTCATGACCAAAACCTAGAGCTCCAGACGGAGAAAACTCCAAGAGCCCATCAGGTTTGCATGCACTCAGCTGTGGCCGAGCAAGTGCAGTCTCCCTAGAAGGCGTGCAAACCGCCCGGACCTGAGTTTCATGCTCAGCTCTTTTAACTTAGGCATCTGCGACCAGCTCTGAGCATCTGAACCTCTGCAACCTCTGGAAGGTTCTTGGTTGGTGTCACGGAGAACTGAATGGGTTCCTCGCCCACCCAACCACCCGTCCACACCGCCATGCGCTCACTCACCCACTCATCTCTCCACTCGTTTCACATAATTCTTTAAATATTACTTCAGTAGGAGCAAGATGTGTAAAACAATCTCTGAAGTCATTCATATCTTGTGTCGAGGAGATTCTGCCAGGCTCCTGGCACAGCTCAGGCACTTGCCAAGGTCTTTTTCAGTCACTAAACATTGCTAACAAGTGGGATTAGACAGCAGGCGCAGGAGGGCTGGCCTCCTGCAGGAACCTTTCCAGAGCCTGCCGCCTTCGGATGGAGCCGCGTCCTGTGCTGAGGGCTGGGATGGAGGCCACCCGGGACTCGCTTCCCTTTATTTATTTTTAATTATGATTTCCTTTCGTACTTTGGCCTCAGGGAGAGCAGCAGCGCCCTGTTAATGGGGCGATGTGGTCTGGACGCCTCTGTGTACGTGCATTCAGCACCTCCTGCCTCCAAATTTCTGCAAGATAATTGATTTTGGTCTGTTCCCTGACACTTGCCTTGGTGGCACGGGGTGTTATTAGGATCTCTGCTCCATTTTTGAGTGACAAAGCCTTTACAAACCAACCAAGCAAAGGCAATTGTTGCTTCTCTCACTTTTCTTATTAACTAAGAGAGAATTGCAGGCAGCTTGAAGCCTGCTGAGAGAAATAATAACATAAGCAACTGCGTGGGAGCAAAGTGGGTCCTTTCAACCGCAGCAGCCTGGGGAGATTAACAAGCCCTCACCTTGTCCCTGGTTTCCCAGCTCTCATCTTCCCTCCCCCGTCTTCGTGTCCCTCTGTCCAGCTCCCACCATATCATGTCTTCTGGACACTGCCCCCACCGCATGGTGGACACCACGGCAGCACAGTGGTCCACTGAGAAGAGCCACTGCCTGGGCTCCAGGGGTGACAGCGTCCTCCGTGGTCAGGGCTCTGCTCTGACTTGGCTCCTGACAGGTCACAATCGTCACTCACTCTAATGATCACCACTGGTTGGGGCTCATCTGTTTCCATGCCTGTTTTACATATTTTCCTACCAAAATATTTCCTATTAAATTTGCAAGACATATGAAAAAGGGAGACAAAATGAACAGTGGTATATATGGTGTTTAGGCTAACAAAAATAAGTGACCTGTCTAGCTGATGACTCCTGAGAGCCTTTTCTGCTGAATTTGCTACCTGTCACCCCAAGGCATTTCTGCCACATGCATATGTGTCACTAAACAGCAGAAAGTATGAGTGCGTTTTCAACTTATTAAAAGGTTATATTGTACAGTTTCAGTTTTATTTGTTACTTTCCACTTGACAAATGAGCTAAAGTTCTGTAATTTTTCTGTCGAGAAGGGCATTTTGAGGCATGGTCAGTAACATTAATGGACTTGCCCATCTGTGCATACCGAGGGGTCTTTGTGCACTTGGCTACTGTAGATGGTGCTGCTGTATGCATTGGGGTCCACGCCTCCCTGTGCACAGCGTACACTCCTTCCTCAGCTGTAAGCCTCAAAGAGGGACTGTAGGACTCACAAGACTGAGCATCTTCAGTGTCACTGTGTAATCAAGAGGCCTCCAAAAGGATTTCTCCTACAAGCATGGGAAGATGGAATGCAGGGATTGCTAGTACCATTTCACATGTCAGCACAAAGAAGGGAGTACTGCTTAGCTTGGCCCGGAAGGTAACAGCAATGGGAAAGGAAAACCACTTGGTCTCAGTTTCCAACCTTGATCCCCTGGAACTAGAAGGATTATACCCCGTCACCCTGGCAGACCCAGGCCTCATTCCTGCGCCTACTTCCTTTGTGACTTTGTTTTCATCTTTGAGCCATGGATGGGTGAGATCTTTCATTGCAGATCTACTCATTCTTGAGATCCAGGTGGGATGGCCCCTGCTCTACGAAGAATGCTCCAGTCAATTACCCAAAGCACCAAGCTGTGAGGCCTCTCTCCCCTACTTCTCCGTGTGTCAGCAAGTCAAGGGGTCACTCTGGCAATCACTTGGGCTCTGCAGGAAGCATCTATCTTGAATTTGGGGTCTCACCTTCATTAATTTTTGAGCACCATCAAATGTGTAAGTCCCCAGATTCTGTTTCTTCATCAGTAAAATAGGAATGACAGTTTGCTGAAAAGTTGTATTAGGAAAACAAGCAAAATAAAAAGCACAGCACTTGGAACGCGTTGGCCATCCAATGAATGTCTCCGGTGGTTTTAGAACCCGAAGCCGTGTTCTACATGTTTGGCATGAGGTCACCCAGGTGGTTCCCTGGAAGAAAAGTTCATTCCAGGTGCACTGGGGAGTGGAGGAGTGTTCACACTGTTGCTCTGTGCTCAGTCTGTGGGTATCAGGACTGGCAGACACTGGGCATTGTCACACCTCTTATCACATAGGATAGTTTAGGAAGGAGGTTGACTTTATAGAAGCTTCCAAGCCTGCCAGTTTATACCCAGTGAGATTAGAAGAATCACAGTCTTGGGATGTGGGTTCCATGGTGTCCCCACCCTCATACTCAAATCCATAGATGCTAAAGTCCCTCATAAAGAATGGCACAGTACTGGCATGTAACCCATGCACATCCTCCTGTGCACTGCGCTTTAAATCACCTCTGGGTTACTCACAATACATAATGCAATGAAATAGTTGTTCTATACTATCGTTTAATGGAGAAGGACAAGAAAAATGTGCACAAGTTCCTTAGTGCTTTTTTTGGTGCTAGAAATTGAAACCAGGGCCTTGTACATGCAAAGAACATGTTGTACCACTGAGCTACACCCTCAGCCCACTTTTAAAATATTTTAATCTGAAGTTAGTCAGTTCCATGGATTTAAGGGCTAACTATAGTTTCCTTACATATGTATGAGAGCTTCTGCCCGGGCCCTCTTCCTCACTTCTGTGTAACTGTACTTGGAGGAAGGAAGGAAGTTCCCTCCCATCTCTTGAGTAAAAACTCAAGCAGGTCAAGACCCCTTCACATCCCTTATGGGAACAGGAGCAGAGGGGTCAGGATCCACCCTAACCCTGTGTGCAGTGCTAAAGCTGTGGCACTTTCATGTCATTTCCTTCTTCCTAGTTTCTATTGCTTCCTCATGCAATTGTCGCCCCCTGTAATCAGCCCTGCCTTTGTTTCTGCCTCGGCCCCTGCACCTCCTTCCCTCTCACCTCTCTCATGCTCACAGCCTCCTGGTACTTCTACAATGCATCCCACATTACTTTCTCTGTTCTCAAAGATACTTGTGTGGATCTCTCCAATGAAGGATCAGTGGAAGGAGTGGAATTGTTAAAATTCAGCAATGTTTTCTAGGCACCAATGTGTAAAATGTATAATGATAAAGCAGAATGGCATTAAATGAATTACAGGTTTAAAAAAAAAACAAAAACAAAAACAAATGACCAACCTGTCAAATACTATTAACACTCAAATCAGCAGAAGAATAAGAATGTGTGCAGAGGCAGCATTTCTTCTTTTGTAAAGCAAATATCAGTCCCTTGTAACAGCTGGTTTCAGTGTCTTGAATGAGTAGCTGACAAAGGCAGGGGAAGCAGCAAAGTCTCTTCTGAACCATTTTTAATGTGTAGCATAACGTGTTACTTTTGTGTGCAGTTCACATGCATTCTAACACTGGGAGAAAGGGCTCATTGACTTTCCACTGGCTTAATAATATTCTACAAGGTAGGGCGGATGAGGAAGAAGAAATTGCAAAAATGCAAGTAGTAGTGAAGATGGGATTTTAGTGTTCGCTGATTTATTTGCATCCAAATAAAGATAGGTAATAAAAGGAACCATATACCTAGGAGAATGCTTTGTCTCTAGACTCAAAGGGGTATCCATCTGGGCAGAGAAGTAATTTGTTTCTGCTCTTCTCTTCTCTTCTCTTCTCTTCTCTTCTCTTCTCTTCTCTTCTCTACTCTTCGATGCTGAGAGGCAAGAGCCAAATAATCAGAGTCTTTAATACAGTATTCTTGTTCCACAGAAGCATGTCAGAATTAGTGTTTGGAATGGGATCAAAAATGATCTTCTCTCTCTCTCTCTTTCTCTCTCTCTCTTGCTGCTTGTTTCGTTTTGTTTTTTTTTTAAACTGGGGATTGAATATATGACTTTTACAGGAAATTAGATCCCCAATCCTTTTTTAAAAAATGTTGTACTTTGAGACAGGGTTTTGTGTAGTAGCTAAGTTGCCCAGACTGGGCTTGAACTTGTGATCCTCCTGTCTCAGTCTCTCAGACTGCTGGGTTTACAGGCATCAGCACCATATGAACCCGACAGTCCTTCATCAGCTCTGAGGTGGTTATTTTCCCCTGTAATACTGGGGGAAAGGAAACCTGGCTACCGGAGGCTGTGCAAATTCCAAATGGGGCCTCCAGTCCATGAGTTCATCCAGGTATCTTTGTTTTGCCCTTCACAAGAAGATTCAATGGCCATAGGGCCAGGTAACTATGAAATCACAAGTGGGGAAATCTCTGTGATAAACAGTTTTAGCCCATTTGCCCTCATGAGATGTGTATTATATCTTGGTTGAATGAAAGAATTTGCCATGAACCATCTGGATGACCTTACTTTGTTAATAAATATCTGGTTTTTGTTTTCTGTTAACTGTAGTAATACTTATACTCTGATTTTAAAATAATAGAATACACTCTTTAAAAGTGTCCTGAAAACCTTAAATAAAAAGATATACAGTATAGAAATAGAAACAAGTGTAGATGTTATCACTGCTTGAGATAATTATAGATGTTATCATTGCTTAACTGAAAAGAGCATTTTCTATCATGTTTACATATTTGCAACATTTGTATGTCTTATAGTCACTTCCATGTGTGTTGATTACAATAAAGAAAACATCTCTGAGTTAGAGAAGTAATTATGATTATATTATTTCAGTTGAGACTAAGTGGATTTCTATGGCTAACCCGAAATGTAGAACACTGTTACTTTAGCCTGTGTTTGTATTTAAAGTGTCCAAATACAAGAGTTTAAGTAAGGAAGACGTGAGAGAACACAGAAGACTTCCCCATTTCTGTTTGTTCTTGTTACAGCTCAAAGCCGTGTATGATTACCCTGCGCCTTGCACTTAAGTGTTTTGTTTTCCCCGGGTTAAAAATGTCTAAGGGAGGAGGGAGGGAGAGGGGAAAAGAGAATTGAATGGAATTCTCAAAAGGCATCATGAAGCCCATCAACTGAAGAGTGAGTTATAAATGAATCTGAGGAAAAAACATTTAATTTCCTTCCGCATAGGCTTCAGGCTGAACAGAAGACTTTTCTGGTACAGCAGTATTTACCAGGAGCAGCAAATTGAACAACTCCTTGGTGGAGGAGAAAATAATCCAACGCATTTGGTAGTAATTATGTCTTCCATTTCTTCAGCATAACATTGTCTACCATTCCCTCTGACTTCAATGCAGTTCAATCTCCCAAATATTTGTAGAGTGCCCACTAGGGTCCAGGCACAGTGCACCCCTGGGAAGCACAGTGCTCAAAGGAGTCACTGTCCCTTCTCTCCAGAGGTTGCCCAGTATGGCATGGGCATGCAGGATGAATGAACAGAAGGTGGTGCCGCAGATTCTGTCACAGCGGAAGGAAGGTGAAAATCATCAGAAGAATGTAGGAGAGTGGATGATTAATTCTGCTTGGGCTTGTGTTTAAATTGTCCCAGAATGTGTATTTAGTGAACTTTTCAGTTTTTTTAGACAATAGCAAACATGTTTTTGTGCACAATGACAGACATTACACTAATTCTAAAATGACTCAAATGATACACAATGATAACGGAAGCAAGTTAAATAACAGATGGACCTCGGTTAGGCTGCTGTCTCCCCGTGGCCAAGGAACGGGCAAAATTAGTAAGACTCTAACAAAGTAAAAGAGAAAGGACAGACAGAAGGGTCTTTGCAGCATCCCCCTGTAGGAAAGAGACCCCATTACTAGGGCATAAGAAAGCCAGCACAGCTGTGCTTCCCAGAGCAAGGGCACCTATGGCAGGTGCATGAGAAAGCAGGCCTTCTCAACCCTGGAGAAGAGAAATCTGAGGCCGCAGTGTTGCAGTCTTGTTTTCTGCGGAGGTACGTGGTGCAGAATTCACCCCATGCCTCTTCTCCATCTCCCGGGGTATTCTGTCATCGTCCAATCTCTGCACTCATCCCCACAAGGCTTTCTTCCCATGATTCTGTGCTCACTTCTCCCCTTTCTGTAAGAGTGTTGTTACGTTGGATAAAGACCCACTGTGCTCCAGGACAAACTCATGTTAAGTTGATGTCTTGATTGCTTTTCACTCATAGATGGGACAAAATGCCCCATACCCAAAATTAAGTAAGGAAAGGGTTATTTAGCTCACAGCCAGTGAAGGTCTCAGTCCATAATCAGCTGGTTCCAAAGCAAGGTGGCATGACACAAGGACACTGCTTCAAGGTGGCAGAATACAGCAAAAGCAACAAGAGCAAAAGCGGTGGGAAACAAGCCTCCTTTCCTCTGTGTACTGGAAAGAGGCTATCCACCCACACGTCTCCTGCCCTCCTCTTTCACAGGCTCAGGGGATTTACAAAGAAAGGACTCTGACTCCCTGCTGAGTGGCTCAGTGAAACTTCTAAATGTCTCAGATTGACACAGTGTGTCCACCATTGCAGTTAGCTAACTATATCTGTAATAAAAAGATTTTTAATTAAGGTCACAATCTGAGATATTGAGGGTTAGAACTACAAAATATGAATTTTGGGGGAACACACTTCAACACTTAAGAGAGACAAGTTTAGAAATGAGAATGATGCTTTATGTTTTTGACTTTTAAAAAACTGATAGGGCATATTAAAGACTTGCCTTTTTAATCCTAGGATTCGAAGCAGTGGATGAAATGTCTGATTTGCGCTCCGGTTAACAGGAGTCCCTCCCTCTGCCTTGTAGGATTCTTTACGGGAAGATTGGGTGTGGACAGCTCTATTGGCAACTGTTCCAGACATCTGAGTGAAAAGCAATGATGTGGATGTATCAAGATAAAGAGGGTGGGAATACAGAGGGAATAATACATTCGTATGATGCTTACAAGTAAAATATCATCAGCATTGATTAATAGATTGGGACGGTAAAAAGATCATCGGATCAAGGATAAGAAGGTGGCAAAAAGTAGTAGCATTTACTGCCATGGGTCAAAGGTGACAAGAGCTTCTGGAATTTAGTCATGAGTGTATGGAGTTTTAAGTGGCTTGGGGGCTTCCTGGAGCTCAGCAAGGAGGAAAAAGCCAGAGGCATAAATTTGAGGATTACTCTCCTTACCTAAATTCATAATTTTGTTCATTCATGAATTTCTTGATTCATAAATTTGTTCATGTTAAAATGTTTTAAGGAAAAGGCACTATAAATTGGAGAGAATCTAGGCATAATAATCTCCAGTTTACAGGCCAATAAAAGAGGGATCCGGCCATCTAGAGAATCAGAATAGTGGCTGGAAAGGTGAGATGAAAGAGTTAGACAAGTTAAAAGGAGAAAAATTCTACAGGAAGCATGACAATGGCATGAAATGCTGAGAGGGTTAGAAGTGACCAGTGAATTCAGTGGCATGAAGGTTCCTGAAGCCTTAGCAGTTGACATAGGCGACACTGTGCAGGTGGGATGGGGGTGAACACGAGTGAGGAAACAGATAAAATAGCCTAAGAGACAATTGACGTGCCTGTGGGGGGGGGGTATGGAGGCAAGGGAAAGTTTCCAGGAAAGAGAGACTGACCACACTGATGCTGAGGTAGGAAACCACTACTGATAGGGAAAATTGAATGGAAGATCCACACTACCATCTTCTGAAGAAGTCTGGAAAGACCAAGGTCCAAGTGGAATAACAAGAGAGGTTTTAGCTCAGAGAAGAAATGACTTACATCGCATAGTTGGGGAGAACAAAAGAATGCGCTCTGCCCTAGCTATGACTGTGGCTATGTGCATTTTGATTATATAAAATCCGAGACATGTTACTTACTGTTAATTAAGTTACTAATGGGACTCCTTTCAACTTCTCTGACAAGTTCCACAGTTTCTCCTGTGGAATTCTTAATAAATCTGTTTAAGTCTGAAACCTTTTAATTTCTTTTATAAAAAGTTTTGACTAGTCCAGTTTAATAATAAACATCTGTATTTTGTGCAAAGTTGTCCTCCCTGTAAGAATCCAGATTTTGGTTTGAGTTGTTTAGGGTATGAGTATGACATGGCATTCTTACTTACTCCTTAAAAGTTTATTTTTTGTTTTTTGTTTTTATTTTTTGAGTGATGTTGTGCATGTGGAGAAGAAAAGATAGAAAAAGATGGTCTCTACCTGGAAAGAATTGATTGTGCTATAAATTGTTGCTCTTAATTTCTGATCTAGGTTATTATCTACAGCCTGAGATGGGAGGGGATCAGAGGCTCCATAAGACCAGCTAACAACCCAAGCAGCTATTCTAGTTAACACTGGCCCCCTAAGAACCAGAGATCAACTGCTTCTTCCAGCTGACCCTCAGCTGCTGGTGGTGACTCACCACTAATTTTGGAGGCTTTGGAGATTTTGCCCCAGTGTGTTGAAATCCACCATCTTCTGAGCACAATAGACCTAGTTAGACAGACTACAGATGAGTCTCTAGGACCACTGAGAACTGCAGAGAACCTTTCACGCCCTCCTGCTTTGGTCAGACGCCAACCATTCCTTCTTTCCTCACTGCTCCTCATCTCACTGCAACAGTGCGGGCCAGGTCAGCAGAACTCACAGCTCAACATAGTGTGAACGGGGTCACGAGTGGAAGACACACTGCATTCTTACAAACAGCCTCCGCCTTCATGAGCGAGTCTTGCAGCGATCCTCCTCCACCTGAGCAGGGACAAAGAGCTGAGGGAACCTTTCTTCTCCCCTCCCTACTTCCTGAAAAGCACCACCCTCCTCAAACATGGCTTTAGCATCTGCCCAGCGAAAGCAGGTGGGTTTTCAGAGAAGAGTGTTAGTCTCTCCAAGAATTCAGTGGAACCAGCCATTTCTCTGAGCAGAGAATGTGCAGTGGAGAGTGGATGACAAGTCTGGAAAAACTGAGAAAGTTCTACTTAATACTGTATTCCATCTTATTATGTGGCCATTCTCCTCCCAGGGAATTGAGAAGGCGTAGAGTGATAGGCTGAATAAAAGTAGGACAACTAACAGGGAAGGCTTTTCCTGTACTAAGGAATCTTCCGTAGAGGTGAGTGATGAAGAATTAGTACAGTTGGTCTTATCGTCTGGAAGTGAAGCTCCAAGTCTCTCTCTGTGGGCTGGGATTCCACTGGAGCATGAGGTCAGGGCCCTGGTGGATTCTGGGCCCTGCTGGCTGCTTGGAGTTCACTGGGCATGGCCCCTCTCTTTCTTTTATTTTGAGGCAGAACTTGCCATTCTCCTGCCTCAGCCTCCTAGAGTGCTAGATTCCAGGCAAGGCCCATGCCCAGCAGGGAATACTGGAGAAGTTCTGATGGGGAGAAAGTTCTAAGGAGAGCAGGAGACAGGTATATGGGGCCAGTTTTGCGTGCTCACCCACTTCCATTGCTTCATCTTAATGGAGGTGAGAGACTGAGGAAGAGGCCTTTAGGTAACTTTTATGTTTTACTGGCTTCATTTCAGAACCTCTTTTATTTTTGTGGTGTTGGGGATTGAACCCATGGCCTCATACACTCTAGGAAAGTGCTCCAGCACTGAGCTCTATCCCCAGTCCATCCTTTATAATAACTCTTAGAGCCTGCAATTTTGCAGCCAAAGTTAAACGTCTGTCTAGCTGGTAAGGGAGGAAGTAGCATCAATTAGGTAGATACTAATATGGCTCATTCAATCACTTAATCATGCATTCACTCATTTACTCACTATACTGACAAGTTTCTCATGGTTATAAGCAAATCAAACAAACAAAACAAACAAACAAAGAAGTCAGGTAAAGGGGAGGAGAGAGGAGAGGAGGAGGGGATGAAAAAAATTACAATGTGTTGTGTATGTACCAATTCTCCACAAAGAGCATGATCATCCTGCACTGTAAACATATACCAATAAAAATAAAGATTAAAAAAGAGAAAGAAAAAAAAGAATTAGTACAGTTATATTATGTGACCTTCTCCAGCCCTGTTTCACTGCTTAAAACCTAGCAAGTATAAAACAAATATCCGGATCCCTACCTAGTTCAAGATGCAGAAATGGTGCAGAGACATCAAAGGCAAGGTCATTGGAGATGTTGACATGACTACAATTGACAAAAAGGACTTGTGAACTATTTTGGAGAAAAATCTAGGAAAAGTGATGCTCATTTTGGAGGGGAAAATGGATTCTTGGACTGACATATAAGAGGGTTTGAAAATATGTAAGCTGTTGAAAATAACATAAAATAGAATAGTGAAGATGTTAGAGGAAGAAAATAGAAACAATGTCAATAATTTTAAAAATTGATCAGTTATAGTTTATGGCAATGGTTGTAACCTCCATGGAAGATTACCGAGCTGGAGAGTAGTGGGTAACTCATAGGCAGGATATCAGGAAGACAAGTTCTGGGGAAAGTATGCAATCTGTAAACTCTGTGCTGCATAGGAAGGCCATGCGCTGTATTAGTCATTTTCTGTGACTGAGATAAAATACCTAACAAAAAACATTCAATGCCTGCAACTTCAAGGTGGAGAGGTCTAACTTGGCTGACAGTTCCTAGGATTCAGTTCGTGGTCAGCCAGCTCCAAGAAAGAAAGGCCATGTAGAAGGGCCTGGAAGAGCAGCCAGGAAGCAGAAGGAGAAAGAAGTGCACACCCCTCCGGGTTAAACCCCTAGTGACCCACCTCCAGCTGGGCCCCACCTCCCTACAGTACACTCAGCTATAAACTCATCAGGAGGGTAACTGACCGATCAGTATAGCACTCCATGGTTGAATTACCTTCCAGAAGCCCCACCTCTGAACTCACGAGACTTTTGGGGAACATTTTAGATGTAAACTATAACAAGTGACAAAGAGATAAGTAACATGGTCTCAAGGAGAGCTGGAGGTGGGAGTGACAAATTGCTTGAGACTCACAGAAGCAGTTTTATCAAGAGTGAATGAGCAGGGAAAGCCCCGTGAGAATCAGGAAGGAAACAGTCATCCCACCCCCAGACTCTGCAGCAAGTGTCGTAGGCAGAGAACGTACAGTCCGGGTTGCAGACAGTAGCATTCCCAGAAGACACCAGTTTAAGCAGTTGCTTAAGTCAAGAAACTCATCATAACATTCTGAAAAACGTATGGAGGGACCATTGTAGAAGGCATGACGGATGAACGGAGAACAGGAATTGGAGGAGCAGACGCCAGAGTGGCAGCGCTGGGAAAGGCAGATATTTTCATTTTGAAACCAACAGCAATCCAAAGGGACAACACCGGGGTGGTTAGTGGTTGTGTCTCAACAGCCCCTTTTAGGAAGGTGAGGAAAGACGCATGCTGGCCTCAAAGAACTAGAGGGTTTGCCGTCTAGAGTTACTGTGGTGTGAGTTCCGGAGTCTGCAGTCTCTCTCTAGGAGTAGAATAGCTGCAAGCTGCAGTGTGCATTTGCTACACTCACTCAGCACAGGATAGTAGCTTTTCCACTTATCATGGTTTCTCTAGATCTTGACAAGAGAAGGCAGTTCTCCCAGGCAGTACCACACTCATGCATGCATGTGTATTTCCATTATTTTCTTTATGCATTCAGCAATAATTTTGTAATACCTACTTTGTACCAGATTGAGTATATATCTGTGAATGAAAGATATTATGTCTGCCTTCATAGTTCTTAATGTCTTCCTGAGAAAAAGTAAATAAATACCAAATGAAACAACAAACACAAAACGCAATTATATGTTGGAAAAGTGCCTTAAAGAAAAAAAAAGGTAAAATGCCATGATAGAAAATCAAGTAAGTGACATATTTATGTAGACACGCTGGGCCCATAAAGAATGAGATATGTCTAAATCAAATGGATTGAGCTGTACAAAAAGTTGAGGACAAACCAATCAGCGGAGTGAGAAAGGGCAGAGGGGGCCACTGAGGGTTACAGCCAATGGCTTGACAAGGGATAGCTCTGATTGTAGTGGAGAAAAAAATGTAGAGAAGGAAACGGTGGAGGTGTGATGTGCCTGGGTGGGTTCAGAGCTCTCGCCGATCAGTGCTGGTGCGGACCTCTGCTATTTAAAGCCAGCCAATTCTCCTGTCCTTTGTGGACCCATTTTCAGTGACCACATTTTCTTCAAAATCTAAAACCTTAGAACTCTTTCTCTTTCTCTCTGTGCTCCTCGCTGATTATGCAGCACAGCCCAAGACCAGGGGAGTGATCTAGGAGGGAAAGGGCGGTCTGCTCCACATGGAGTGGATAGCTTGGAACTCAACCTACATGTGGGAAGGTAAATTACAGACATCCAGTGTCATTACTCAATTGAGCATGTCAAGGTCTAACAAAAGCGGTCACATTTTCTGGACAGTTACCTCTCTAATGACTAAGTCTATCTTTTTCTTACTCTTAAGACTGTACGGCTCTACTCTAAGCATCCTTGTGCCATCCTTAGGAGAGAATATTCCCCAGGCCGCTCACTGCAGGTGCTGGCACACAAACTACCTTCTCAATGGCACAAACCTTCCTGGGTCTGACCCTTAGTTCTCAAGATTTTCTTGGCAGTGCTGCAACATGGTCGGGCTCATGACTCTAGAGTCAAATTACCTGAGTTCAGATGCCTAGTTCTACACCTAAGCCTGTGACCTTCAGAATCTGTTCTGCTCTCCCTGCCTCCTTCTCCTTGGCTGTAAGATGAAGGGGATCAAAGCAGCTACCACACAAGACCGCTTCTAAGCACTAATGTGATGATTCCAGCAGTATTTACCGCAGCCTTGTGCTCACTACTGGCCGATGACCACATTGACCACCAGGGCTCCTGTTATCTGACCACAAGCACTGCCTGTCCTCTTCACACACGTCAGAACGTGCTGCACCCTTAAAGGCAGCCTCCACCTTGCCAGTTCCCTTTGTATTCATTTTTAGTCTTCTAGTACAGCTTTGAATTCCATGGTGATTACCTCACTGCAGGGAGCGTGAGTGTGACCACATCACTGATGAGTATCAGGCCCCCGTGATCCGATCACTTTCCAACATCCCCACCTAGGAGTACGTGAGGCTTCAGGAGAACATCTAGATATAAACTGGGATGGCTGCTGAATTGGTAGGAGTTGCTATTGTCTACAAAATACAGCAATGACTTTGGTCATCTCTGAAGCCACCAAAGGCCACATGTTAGACCCGTGGCCCTGCACAGGCAGGTGGACTGCCAAGAGATTAGATGAGATGCCACACTGTTCCAGACAGAAAACAGCCCTCCAGAGCCTCGGTCTGCACCCTGTGTCAGACCTGCTGGACACTCCCTGCTGCAGACTTCTTCAGGTCCCTTGAAAACTGTGACTCCACACAGTCTGCACAGAGTCTGGGTCACATTAAAGTCATCTCTCACCCAAGCTTGAAGGCGTATAACTGAATCAGTGGACCTCATGGTTTTGTGTAGAAAGGTTTTTGCTGCTGACTCTCTAGAGAAGTCCTTCCTTAAATTTTCTAACACAGCATTATGAAGTTGAGTCCATGCTATGGCTTTTCAGTGAAGTATTTCAGCCCAGTATTCATATGGTCTTGAAGTTTATAAAACCTCTTTAAATATTCATGGAAGCATATAGGATCCTCAGGTTAATCTACATATTAAAGACAAAGACTACAGGCTTGGTTTCCTGGTTTCACCCCCAAAAATATATAATTTTTTCATATGCATCAATACACGAAACTCCTGCATTAGTCCTTTGTTCACCAAAAGATTTTTTTATACAAAGATGGATGAACAAAGAGAAAGTACTTTGTACCACAGCCTCCTGCAATTTCCAGATCACCCATCCAAATGAGCCACACATGCTCACACACAAGCACAAACACACAGGTCAAATTCTGGATGCTAGAGGAGGAAAAAAACAGACAGAGGTCATATGTATGCAGGAAGCTTCCTTTTTTCACACTTGGGTTCAGAGTAATTTTTTTCACTTGCTAACTCAGTGTCAATATGAGAGATGGAATTTAGCCTCACCAGCCAAGGGACTGAGCATGTGATGTTGGGGAAGCAATCATTACAAAGGAACCTCACTTCTGAGCAAAAGCTGTGGATGCCCTGAGGAGGCTTTGACCTGCATATTTGTTCTTTGATGGTAAAAAGGAATCATGATTCTATAGACTCACTAGCAGTAAAGAATTTACTATGAGCTTTATTTTTAATCCCAATACAGAACAAATTCTGTTGTGATAAATCCCAGTGGCCTTTGAAAACTGATCTTGACGTCGCCCTCAGCTTAGGTATAAGGCTACTGCGTGCAGGACAGCTCAGGGCAGGATTTGGCACCAGAGTTCCAGGTCTGTGTATCACTCACTCATTCAGTTGAATCACTAAGACTTTCTAAGCCTCAGTGAGGGAAATTTTAGTAACTTCCTCTCAGGGTTTCTTTGGGGAGCGAGTGACTGAGAGAAGTTATATGTATGTATAGACCTATGTATGGGTGCATGCATATAAAATATACACATAAATTAAATGCATAGTACATGGGAACACTGTGAGAACTAGGATTTATCCAGATGATAAGCTAATTTTAAATTTTAATTTAGGCTCTTCTGTGGTATTTGTTTTAATGAGATTTTTTCCTTTAGTAATTATGGGCTAATTTGCTTCTGCATATAAGGTGAACAAAATGTTTATGAGATGACAGGATTAGACTTGTAATTAATACCCATAAAATAAAGTTTTTCTCTACTATAGTACCTAGTTCAGAAAATGTTAAGCTCACAAAGTTTATCCCACTGCCTCGATTTAGAATGGGAGTCTGTAAGTATAATTCTTACTAAGCAGATTACACCTGTACACATGTTTTCTTTAGATACTTTTCTTGAATTACGTGTCATAGAGCTGTGCTCAGTAGAAGGTCCACAGATCCCCTTGTCTCACAAGCTCCAGTTTGACCCTGCGTGATGGTGGTCCCTAGATGTGAAGTACTGCTAGTTTACTGACTCGTATGTGCTGCTATCAGTGCTGAAGGCTAGCTGGTGCGTAGTGTGCTCTAGTGAATAATGCGCTAAGTGCTCCACACGTGTTAGATCTTTTAATCTTCAGCCTATCTGAGGAAGTCCACAGCAATACGCTCTCTACTTTACAAGGGAGGATACTAAAGCACAATGGATTTTGTATGACTTCCTCAAGGTCACCTAGAAAACAAGTGATATAGGGAGGCTTTGGACCCAGTGGACCCCAATCTTGGGCTGCTAACTGTAAGAGAAGATCTTAAGGTGTCCTATACACTGTAACTATAACTTGAGCCTCGGCCACTGCAGTCACCAGTGACCCTCTCTACCTGTCATCATTGGTTAATCCAGGTACTTCACTTGGGGAATTTGATGTCTTATATCATTTTTGATCCACATATTAATTTTATGAAATAGACATAATTTAATTTATATTTTAGATGAGAAAAATTAGAGTTAATATATCACTGCCAGAACACTTTCCCAACTCCCACAGGTCACCAAAGGTGGAGTGGAGTTTGCAGTCTGGATCTCCGAAGGCTCAAATCCCAGGCTTCTGAGATAACTTCACCTATCAGTGATGTTCTTCCCTCTAAGCATCACAGCCTGTCTCTGTATACACTGGATCTGAGGCCTCAACGATAGAAGCCAGGGACAGTAGGGAGGAAGGAGAGGTGGGGTTACAGAAGAGAACACAAGGGTCAGGGGCTGGGCCAGCAGGGAAGTGATTATTTGAAGGAAGAAGTCTAGTTCTCCAAAGAAGACCAGAAGGAGACGGTAGTATTAACCTCACTTCTGCAGCCCAGTGCAGTGCAGGAGAGGAATGAGAGCTCCTGGGCTTGCAGGAGGCAGAGGGAACAGGAGCTGCTCCGCCACCCTTAAGAATGAAGCCATTCTTCAGGCTAAAGTGTCTCCGGCTGCTTGCTTCATTCAGAAGGTGACTGTGAAGGTCCGGTGACACGCTCCTCATGGCCTTAGCCCCTTTACAGCAGGCTCAGGGTAGACACACACAGTTTGCTCTTCCTTGTCACCCACTGTGTCATCTTTTCCATTAACCCCCATGCCCTTGAGAAAGAGGTCTGTGCTTTTCTCTGAGAAGTACTGGAGCCTAATGATTAAAGGCCCAGGGAGGAATCTTCAAGGACACAGGCCCCTCTGCAAAGAGGTGACTGTCCTCCTCTTCCTGTGAGATCTCAATTCCCGCTCAAGCCTCCATTTTACCCAAACAGAAAGCTTCGCCTAATTTTTTCAAGACTTTTTCCAGATGTTTTGTCAGTGCTTTTCCTACCAGTGGTTCCTCTCCAGTTCTATCTGGCATTCCCTGCGGTTCGGAAAGGTTTGCAGAGCCTCGCGGCATGGGAATGCAGGAGCAGGAGGGAAAACACCAGGCATTTGGATGGGCTTTTCATCTCGTTGTCCTGATCTCCTTCTCTATCTCTGCTCACCGGTTTCTGGTCTCCATCGGGCCCTGGTTAACCTCACCACATGTCTCTGTCTTCGAGCTGCTCCTACGTGTGTGCTTAGAGACCAGCACACCCCTGTTGCTGCAGGAAGTTTGTAAAGGTTGTGGTTCCTCCAGGCTTAGGGCTGGGTCCCTTTTGACCCTTATATTTTCTCACACTCTGTTCTCCTCTTTGCCCGTAGCCTTGTATGAGGCAATTTCATGGTTTCCCTCTCCATCTACTCACTTCCCTTTCATTCAGCCAGTAAGTGCTCACTGAATTATAACCATGTGGCACGTCCTGCACTCGGAGTTGCAGCGCTGGGAAGTTAGGATGAGGTCTGCGAGCACGGAGCTCCCCTCCTCAAGCCTCCGCTCCCCTCTGCACCGCAATCATCGTGGTCCTGCTCCCCGTCACTACCACTCAGAGGCTGGTACTATGCTCAAACCTCTTTGAGCAACTTGCGTGAATTAATTTATCTTTACAGTGACATAAGTAATATCGTGTATATTACACAAAGGAAATAGGAGAGACAGAGAGATTGTGTCACTAGGCCCAGGACACACAGCTATCTAGTACTGAGCCATGAATCAAACCTGGAAAATTTTTCTTGATATACCATAATTTAAATCACCTTGTACTGTAGTCCACTGGGCATGTATGCCCCGAAGTATCTGCTTCTCTAATTTCCAACAGGCACAGTGGAGGAGCTTATATTCATAATTGATGCACATTAAACAGCTGAAATCTATGGGAAAAGGTCACCACTGTAATCTGTGTCATTATTTCACTTGACAAATTTTTTAAAATATCTGTAATCATTATTTCACTTGACAAATTTTTTGAACTATCCTTACTGTGGGCTTAGTAATTTTTTTCAGTGCTGAGGAATAAAGCAGCAAACGAGGTCTCCAAAAATTCCTGCCCTCATGGGGCTTATGGTGTGAAGATTAGATACAGTACAAGGGTTATAGGATTTTAGGGGTACCTGTTCTTTGTAACTTAGATTCCATGTATGTCTTTTAGCTCAGACTTGAAACCATTTCTCTGTGTGTTCATTTTTTTTTATTTAAAGAGAAAAAAAAACAAAGAGTGTAGAAATAATACATAATTTCAAAAAAAACCCAGGAAGAAATCACGAGTTGATAATTACTTATTCTCTTCTTAGAAGTAATTGTTCAAGTTACATAAGTAAAGCATACAAAGTGGACATTTAAACAGTGAGACTGCAAACAGTTCTGTTCACCTATCCAACAAAAACTTAGTAATATGGTTATCAATCCTACATTAAACTTAAACTTACAGGAAGTTATATCCTTTAGAGCACTTTACTTTCCTCTTTTTTTACAATAACTATAATCAATTCTCATAAACTGTTTAGAAGTTCTATGCATGTATGAATCTCTACATGCATACGTATCCTTTCTATATTAGAGGGAAAAACAAATCAAAACGAGACAACAAAGCAAATTCCTAGAAAAACACGAAATGAAAAAGTCATATAAAACCACAATACTAAGTGATCTACAGTAGTCTCTTGTTATTTTCAATAGAATTGTCTATATCATCAGGCATAGTATAATTGGACAAAGCAGTACATAGCAATATTAATAAAAACAAACCATTGGAGACATTGTAAGACTTCAAAAGCAGTTAATAATCAAACCGGAATGGATATCCTGTTGAATCTTGTCTTCAGACTAGGTGCCTCTACTCTCAGACTTGATGCTATCAAGCATACCAGATTTGAATAAAATCAGTCAAGACAAAACAGTGATCTAACAAACCAGATTCAAATAAGATCAGTCATAGTAAAACAGTGTAAATAATACATGGCTTTAGTTTAAGTTAACAGAAAATTAAGGGTAGTTACCATAGTATATCCTGCTATTTTGGGGGTAGCTGCCTGTACTTTCAAATCTAGTATGAGTAGACAGACTGGAACAGAATAAAATTAAACTAAACAGAGTGAGGAGAATAATGTGGCTTTTAAATCCTGATACACTATTAACAATGTCCTCTGCCTTCCTTTTTTAGACAATTCTTCCCCTTTCACTTTCTCAGGGTGCTTTGTACATTTCGGGTTCCACTAACTCCTTTAGTTTTTAGATTAGGGGGGCAACCCGCTATCTACCTAAGTGTTTCTGAAACTTTTTACCCCTGAGCTTGATCATGAGCTGTATTCCTTTACATACTAAAGCCTCAAGGTTTTCCTTCCTTATAGCTGAGTAGTTCTCCACTGCACCAAAGCATCATGGGTTTCCAACCTATCTGCAGCTGCTGGATGAGCTGTCCCTATTTCTGTCTGGCTCCCTGTCACATAGAGCATTGTTTTCCCGCCTTTGACTTTCGGTTCATTAACCCTCTTTCAGGTTGATTGTTTTTCCTATTCAGAGCATCTCAATGGACCCTATCTCCTGATCTACTCTGCCTGTGTTTCTTTTTGTTAGTGTATCCAGGCCATCTGTGTTAGAGATTATAGCCAATCTTCTCTGCCTCATCTCTGCTATGCTATTTTTCTGTCATTGTTGTTTACTTTTCTCTTTCATTCCACTGCCTGCTCCATTCATTGAGGCCTTTCTGCCGTTGTTCCTGGAATCCTGGTAATTTTCTTCTCTCTCTCTAGAATGTCCTTCAGTATTTTTTGTAGGGTTGGATTGATGGTCACGAACTCCCCCAGTTCCTCTTTCTCGTGGAAACATCTTGTTTCTCCATTAATTCTGAGCGATAGTTTTGCAGGGTACATCAATCTGGGTTGGAGGTTATTTTCTTTCAGGGCTTGGAATACTTTGCTCCAAGCTCTTCTTGATTTGATAGTTTGTGTTGAGAAGTCTGTTGTGATTTTGATGGGTTTTCCTTTATAGGTGATCTATTTCTTTGCTCTGACTGCTTTTAATATTCTGTTCTTGTGATGAATTTCTGGGATCTTGATTATTATATGTCTGGGTATAGATCTGTTTTGGTTGTAGCTGGCTGGAGTTCTGTATGCCTCATACATCTGAATATCATTTCCTTTTCCTGTGCTTGGGAAGTTTTCCTTATTTCTGTGAATAGCCTTTTTATTTCATTTGTATTTTTCCCTGCTTCTTCACTCATGTTTTTTATTCTTAAGTTATAGATCTTCTTGCCATCTTCTAGTTTTTCTATTGTTGCTTCCTGGTTCCTTGTTATTTTTAAGAGATCCTTCCTTTTGCGATCACCATTGCAAATCTGTCTTCAAGTTTTGAAAGTCTGTCTTTAGTTTCTTTCAAGAAATTTTGCCAGCTTTCAATGGAGTTTTTAATTTCTTGGTATTCTCTTTGGATCTGCTTCATGTATTCTAGATTTTGTTTATATTCTCCATCAAAGGTTTCTCTCCTTTTTCTGGGTTCCTCCATTCTTCCATCTGTGTCTTCTTGAGAGGTGCTTAGCATTTCTTTTATTAATCTTCTTATTTCTTGCTTCACTTGAGTTAGAATTTCAGATTTAAGTTCATCGATGAGGTCACAGAAGTATTTCTTTATGTCTGCTGAGGACTTGTCCAATATTGCATGTTTGCTGCCCTCGATCTCCTCTGTATTTACCTCTCCTGGACTTATTTTCCCTGGGTCAGAGGCTGGAGGCTTTTTCTTGTTTCTTTCTCTTGTCATGTTTCTGATTTCTTTCAGACAGGTGTATGGTGGAGGTCTCAGGTCCTTTCCGTATTGCTTATGGTATTTCTGAAGAGTGCTGCCAGGGGACTGCTGCCCTCTCCAGTGTGCTGTTGATCTGTGAGGTTCATGCAGGGGCGATGTGAGCTGGCCCCTCTCCTCTAAGCCAGTCAGCCAGTGAGTGCCTTCAGCACATTAGTCTGTGCCCTGCAGATGTCACAGGTTCTGGATAGTTTTGTCCCTGGCTATTGGTTCCTGACCTGGGGCATGACCCAGCCCAAGCAGATCCCACCAGTCCTCTTTGGGCCAGGAGCAGCCGACTGACACCACCCTGGTTGCCGGATCAGGCCTGTCCTGCCCAACTCCAGTATGTCATCTAGCCAGTCACCTCCTCTGCAGGACCCAATTCCCAGCACTTGCCACGGGTCAGTGCAGCTCACCTCGCCAGTTCTGCTCCTTGTTGCAGTGCCTCCTCTCGCCAAGGGTCTCAGGCTCACCAACCCCTGATCTTGGCAGGACCGTGACCCCAGCTCAATCTTGAGTCACCCAACTCTAAGATGTGCCCAGCACAGTGCAGGACCGGGTCTGATGGAGCGTGTCCAGCTCCAGCCCTCTGTCTATGCTTTTTTTTTTCCCTTTTTTTTTTCTTTCTTTCTTTTTTCTTTTGTTTTTCTTTTTCCTCAATTTCTTCCTGGGTCATGAGAATCTCTCTCCTTTCATCTGGTCTTCTCCATGGTGTTAAATTCTAGCATGTGAGTTTTTTTTCCCCCCTCAGGGAGGCTCTCTACTGTGCTAGCTATCAATCTACCATCTTTTTCAGACCCCTTGTGTGTTCATTTTCAAGGTGATAAATTTAATATCTTCCTCTAACCATTCAAAATCACAAATAAATGATAGCACAGCTACTTCCAGAATGTATAGACAACTCCTATAATTTAAAAGCAAACAGACATCCAATAGAAATGGAAAAAATATTTAAACAGATGGTTTTAAAATGACTAAAGATTAACAGAGACTTAACCTTAACCTAAACAATCACAGTGATATATTATTGTAGGCTTGGCTAAAATCAAACACTGAGTCATACCAAATGTGTGGGAAGGTACAACCTGAGCAGCCAGAACTCTTCTACTTTGCTACTGGGTATCCAAACTGATGCACAAATGCTTTGAAAAATTGTTGACAACTTTTAGTTATAAAATTTCACAAATTCTTAGCAACTTGGATTCTCTAAACATAGATATATGCATCCACCAAAAGATATTTTTTCAAAAGTCTATACCTGTGGTATTTTTAACCCCAAACAAATATGGACAAATGGATTCTGAATGGAGACACAGTCATCTGAGTTCATATTGTAAATTATTAAGACTGGTGCTGTATAACTGACATGGATGAGGTTCAAAAATATGTTGATCAAAAGAAGCCAGATACTAGGGAATGTATAAAAATGATTCTGTTTATACGGAGTGTAAACACAGTCAAGACTAACTTGTGCAAAGAAGGCACTTTGGAGAGTGGATGCAAGGGTTGGGCAAGAGGGGTCTCATGAGTGTAAAAAATGCATATTTCTTCAATTGGCTGTTGTCATGTAACTGTTCAGCATGAGGGTATTAAGCTGTACATTCATGAGGAGTCCAATATATACATATAATTATATGTTATATTATATATCATAATATCTATATTATATTATGATATATAATATATAAATTATATATATATATATGATATGTTAGGCCAACCTTCTTATTTCTTGGTTATTTCTCTGTTTTCCAAGGTTTCTATGGAATTCTATTTCTGTTAAAGTAGTTTAAGAGCTTCTGCATGGAAAAAAATTCATTTTTTTTTTTACCATGTAAATATCTCTTAAATCTTTTAAATCTAACTAGGGAATCAATGAGAAATCTTTAGGAAATTTTCATTTTTATATGTCACAGCTCATTGTAATTCCTGAGACACTATGGAGACAGAAAATAATTGATGTATGGATAAAGAAATGAATTAATGCTTTATAAATTACATTAATAAGTTTGCTTAGTATCTATATCAGTCTGAACCTGGATTCTAATGTGCTCAAGGTCATTTTTTAATGAGTATGGCCTCTGAATGATTCTTTTCATGTTATAAAATGTTAGAAGCAAGTCATCCAATAAGGAATGCTTTTTTTATTTAAAAATGTGGAAATGTTTTCATTCCTCAGGGGATTATTAATTACTAGTTAACTAATTACCCTGGAACTGCTTTTTTTTTTCCTCAAGAAGCCTAAGCAGTTGTTTGAATGAATGTTTTATTTAAGTGAGTAATTGGTTAGATCAAAATAATTGACTAAATTCAGAAATTCCTTAATAGACATTATTTAGGTGTCGGTTTGATTTTCCTACTGCTGATTGATAATAAATTGATCACTCTCGAAGAGATTCTTTTGAAAACAATAGAAAAAGCCACCTTTGAGGCCTGAAGGGTACCTAAGTATGCTCCATATAGAAGCTACTAACTATTTTGCATTTTGTCTTTAAACTTGATCATCAACAATATTCAAGGCACAAGTCAAGGAACAGAAGATGGAATGCAGATGCTAGTATGAAAAATACTCTGGTGGAGAAGACATAGATTCCTAAGAGTACAGGCCTGGGTGCGCACTGGCAGGGGCAGGGCTGCACCTAGGCACAGGCCTCAGTGTGGCTCACCCCTGCCTGAGGCCAAGGCTCCTCCTCTGCTGTGTTTTTCCAGCTCTCCCTGCATCAGTTAAATAGCTAGTGACTCTCCATGCTAGGATTTTTAAAAAATATTTTTAAAATCCTAAAACAGTCTGTTCTTATAAATATAAATTTTCACTGATAAGCTATTAAGGGCTTGAGTGACTGTTTTTTTGTAACCTAAGAAAGTAGCACAGTCCTTGAACAGTGAACCAACAAAGTACCAATGAGTTGATGTCTGGGAGGATCATATCCAAGTCTTTTTCCTGTTTTTTGATCAACTTGATTTTTGCAGTGATGAAATGGATTATCTGTAAATCCTGGCAATCTTTCCACTACATGTTCCCAGATGATCCCTAATCACCCGCTTGAAAGCCACTCTAGAACCAGCCCAGCTGAGGACTTCTAACCCGCCCCAGTGCCAGTCAGAAGCAGTTACTGTGCGCCCAGCCCCTATGTCCCAGGCTGCCTGAGACCCCCTCATTGGCTGCCATGACATGGGGCTCCGTGTGGGAGGAGCAACCCCAGGCTCTTCCCCTCACCAGGAGGTTTGACTCCTGGTGGGAGCTCTTCTGACATTGAGACACTTGTTCTAACTGGAGATGACTTTAACAGCCTGAACTAGGAAGAGGTTGTGTATAATACCAGGGTTTATATTAAACAAAAATAAATTTTCTCTAACGCGAGTTTTCAGACAGGTTGTCCTAATATATTAACTTCTGTCTGTGTTTTGAATACTCAATTTCACGGTGAAATGAGTTCTTAATAATATATTTACCACCTGGGAGAAATCTCCCAGCCATCTGGAAAGGAGAGGGGATTTAGTGCCTCCAAACACAGATTGGATTTTTTCTGGAGTTATTTATTTATTTTTACATCAGGTAAAAGTAGGAAGGATGACTTTGTTCCTGCCTTGCTGCGTGGGGGCGGGTAGTCCACAGCTCTGCACATGCTCAGTCTGCCCACCAGGAAGTCTGGCTGGTGCTCTAGCTGTTGAGCATGTCAGTGAGTCCGAAGGGGAGTCCCATGGTATATTAATTACCAGTGGGAGGTGTAAAAATAATACATCTGAGAGTCCAGCTTTGTTAGTGTTTTTAATTTTTATGGGCGGAGTCGGAGGAGACAGAGTTATGGCTTTGGATGAAAAATACTGGAATCAAACCCTGACTGGCACAAATTAGCTGTATTGCAAATGACCAAATCCCCCTGAGCATCACGGTCTATATTTTAAGAAGTGGAAATAATTATGCCAGGTTTCAATGTCTTTGTGAAGTTGAAGTAGTGTATTTAGTTTATGCCAGTATCAATGGTCGTTATGAAAGTGACCAATGGGAAACGTGGAACAAGTGAAAGAATATTAGCTATGGCCGACTGTGTGGGGGGATGCAGGACTGTTCTAATCGACAGTACTGGAACCAGTGGATAGAACAAAAGTGTTTTGTGCGGCTTTGAAATATATAAAGCTTCCAAGACTACTGGAACATTCCATCATCCACTCAATCAACAGCGATCTCCTGAACACCTGCTGGGCACAGGTAGTCTTTGAGATGCTTTTCATGTGTTTTTAATGTAGCAAATATTCTTGGCTTTTTGAGTTTATATTCTTAAGAAAGAGAGTGGATATACGATAAGTAATAAATATGATACATAAATAAATCATAGTACATGTTTAAAGAAAAGCAGTTAGAAAAACAGAATGAGTTTCAGTGCTGGGGCAGGTTACTGCAGTAATAGTTTTTGAGGTATTTGAAAGTGAGGAAGAAATGAATTAATTAAGGACTTATGCCCTTACTCTGATACAAATTAATTGCCACTGAAGAGTTTTGCAAAGAATGACAAGGTTTAATATACACTAATATACATTTTAAAAGAATCATGAATTATTTGAGGCCGAATTTGAATGGCTTTGAGCAACTGTAGATGTGGAAAGAAAAATAAGGAAGAGTTCAGGGAACCATGGAAGAATCAGTATTAGCCAAGGCTGGATACTATCAGGGAAGTGGTTGAGATGTGATTGGTTTCTGGATAGATCTTCAAATTAGAGCTCCATCATTTGTAGAAGAATACATGCAGAGTAAATAAAAAGGGTGGAGGCCAGGGTGAGAGCAGCAGCGTGTTTGCCTGAACAGCTGGCAGGATGGACCTGCCGTCTTCAGCTCAGAAGCAAAGGGTGTGAAGGGACCCCAGTATGGAGACAGGTTAGGAGCTGATTTTGAGGATGTCATGTTTGGCACATCTGTGAGATGTAGGTAGAATGCATATACCCTCCTCCAACTCAGGCTTGTACCAGACCCAACATTTGAAAATGTTGCCTAAAGGTATGATTTAAAATCAAGAAACCAATGAAATTTCCAAGATGAAGTGAGGTCTGACAAGCGAACACTGGATTTGGAAACAGGGAGTTCAACAGCAACCTTGAGATATTTTCAGGAAGATGTTGAGATGAAAAGACTGATTCGAGAGAATTTAGGGAAGAATCTGAACAAGTGCACAATGAAAGAGACAACTTGTTGAAAGGTTGTTTTTTTCCTTCTACTAGGGGTGGATTTCAAAAACACTTGTATTTTAATGCACTAGACGAGAACATACTTACATGTCAATGAGCATGACCCAGAGGAGGAGGGGAGGTCGTGATAGCAAAGAATGGGACCCACGCATGGAATGCCTGCTGTAGCAGTGCTCATTGGAGGGAGACGAGGTACTGATGCTGGCGAGCAAGTGCAGGGAGGACGAGTCCCAGTGAGCACTGCTCTGACAGCTCTGGCGTCCTCAGAGAAGGAGGAAGTGAGGTTGTCGGGCAAATCTGAGACTGAGGACAAGCTGGAGGTAGAAGAGAGAGATAGAAGAGAAATGACCATCTTGGGAGTGGGATGGCAAGTGAACTAATGGGAAAGTATGATTGTCCAGCGACAGAAAGCCGGCATGAGGATTCGATGATTGGTTTAAACCGAGATCAGTCGATTTATGGTCAGTTAAATAGATTCAGTACACATTTTTGAGACATTTTATGGGCTGTGTACTGTTCTTGGCTCTGGAGTTATAAAATTGAATAGGACATAGTTTCTGCCCCCAAACAAGTCGCAGCCCTGAAGTGAGAGGCTGCAACAGGAAATCAATAATGAGTAAATTGTAATAATTCTATAATTGAGTTATTCTTATTGTTTGGAGAAGAACTGCCAAAAGCTGTTGCCAAATACAGCAAGGGCCAGCTGGCAGTGTGTTTCATATCGGAGTCAGGACGCAGCTCTCCACAGTGACCGCCCATGCATGCAGAAAACATTTATTAAAGGTCCAGCACTGTGCTGGCCTTATTGCTGCCATGGCAGGTGAGGTCATTGCTCTCAAACTGCTCACCATCCAGTCTGGTGATTTCCAGGTTAGTGGCCCAAAAGAATCACATGGCACTTTTACAAACTCAGGCAGGCAGGCCATGTTCCCTACCAGTCAGTCAGAGCATTTAATGCGTTTCCAGTGTGCAATCCAAAAACAGAATTGCTGGTCTGGGAGGAGAGATATAAGACAACAGTAAAAGGAAGTACGGGTGTGACACGCACTACCATACAGGGAAGCAAGATGTGCCAGGGGAACCCAGTTGAGCTTTATGACCCCATCCAAGGGACCTCAGCAAAGCCACCTAGACAGGGTATGGCATAAATGAGAATCACTGTGGGAAGAGAAGCAGGGAAGAGTACCATGGACTGAGACCAAAGGGAGATGTGTCGCAGAGACCCAAGGGACGAGAGAACATGTTCGGAAACCTGAGTGTAGTTCTACGGCGCCAGAACTGGACAGCAAGTAGAAGAAATGCTGAGGTACCATTAAGCGGAACCATACTGGCAAATCCACCCCATAGCTGTCCCCACACTCTTGTTGAATTTCCATTCAAAGCTGACCAGAGAAACTCCTTTTTCGCACAAAACCCAGTCAATAGGACTCGCTGAGCACCTGCTGGCAGCACCTGAAGAGGAGCTTAGCAGGTCATAGAGAAGAAAGGACACTTTCTGGGGTTTCACAGAACAGGGCGAGCAATGAACAGTTTGAGGTGTAAATTAGTGAGCAGGAACGGAGCAGGCATTGCCCCTACTTTGTAAAGTAGTTGAGTTGTAATATCCTGTGGACTTCTATTTGAAGCATGTGAGTTCATGAGAAGTTACTGTTATTTTCTGGCAGAACATATGGGTCTGAATGGGTTGATCCTAAAATATTTTGAGCTGAGACTATTTGCTCTGTGTGTCACTGTTGGTAGGGAATATCGGTCTTGGACGCTTTAGCATAGTTCTGCAAGCAGTGGTTTTACCGGCTCCCAATCTCGATAGGGTACATTCACACAAACAATTTGCTGAGCATGTAATGATATCTTACTCTTATCTTAGTTTGTATTTTTCTTATTACCAGTTTGCTTAAGCATCTCCTTGGCCATTTGGCTTTTCTCGCAGTGAACTACCCACTTTTCCTAAATTGTTTTGCCTTATTGCCCTTCTTGGTTGGTAGATGCTTTTCCTTTTTCACACTTTGGGTACTGTGTAATTCTTTTCTAGTTATAGGCATTGCAATTGCAGTTTTCTTTTCCCAGTGAGTGAATTATGTTTTCAACCTAT
This sequence comes from Hydrochoerus hydrochaeris, assembly GCA_004027455.1. NCBI lineage: Eukaryota > Metazoa > Chordata > Mammalia > Rodentia > Hydrochaeridae > Hydrochoerus > Hydrochoerus hydrochaeris. Next base: position 15,458 of record PVLA01000187.1, on the reverse strand, counting down.
GATTTTTTAGGGACTTTTTTACTTTTAATGAACTAAACTTGTGTTTTCCTTTATGAGAGTGTGCAGACACATTTGCACAAAATTAGCTTCCTACAAGAAGAATATGAAAATACCTTCTTATTTGTATTCTAAAAATGGAGAATGTTATTTCCACTTTTAGCTGTCTTTTAAATCTAGGGGAGTTGATTTTTATGTGTACTGTGGGACAGAAGTCCCAGCACTTTCACGGAGTCCCCAGGAATCTATAATGTTGGTTGTGTTGTGATTCTTTTTGGGATTTTCATTCTGTCCTGTTGTTCTGCCTTTCTGTTCCTGGATCTATACTACATTTTCGAAATGAATGTAGCTTTGAAATCCATCTTGCTGTCAGGGAGAATGAGTCTTCAATCTTGGTCCTCAACAGTTATTTGTAAACATTTGTTCATTGTCTTCAAAGCAATGACCAGCACCATGCACAGCTCTCTTGGAATTTCCACTGGAGGTGTATTAAATAAAATTTATGGAATATTTCATGTTAATCAAAATATTTATTTCATCAAATTTTTCTTTCTATGAACGTTATATGCTGTTATTTATTTAGATCTCATTTTGGGGCTCTTGATATGGCTTTATAAATTTTGCTATAAATCTCTCACGTGTGGTCCATATAGCTCTTCCCACAAGCCCCAAATTTTGTCATTGCAAATACCATCTCCTATAACAAGTAATTTTTATTCGTGCAACTACTGTTTAAAATGTAACTGATATTTCTGTAATGATCATATACTCAGCAGTGTTTCCCCCCATCTTTCTGTTCCTACCGAGCCAGTCACCCCACTGGCATCCTCCTTTCCTCCCACTCTTGTTATCTTTATTTCTTCATCGTGTCTCATGGTGCTGATCCTGTCTTTCTCCTCACCCTGTCCTGAGGCTGGAACGCAGAGCCCCTTTACTCTGTTCTGAATTCGTAGTTTCTTTCCATACTTTAACTATCAAATATGATAATTGTCATCTATTTTTGACAAATGCTTCTCTAAAGTTAAAGAAGCCCCTTACACTTGTGCTTTTCTATCAGCACATACCACATTTTATTGAAAGATTGTTTCATATTATTGAAGTGAAAAACGATGCTTTTTTCTCTCTAAATTGACCAGCTATTCCAGCGCATAAATCTATTAGCTACATCCAGAACGTGGCTTGAGGAAAATACAGAGGTGATGTACGGGGTGAGACTGTGTTACATTCTGCAGGAGGCAGGGCAGGACTGCTGACCAGGTGGGAAGCAGTCCCTTCAATCCAGTCCTCCCTCCACATCACTGCTTTTCAAGGACCTCATGGCCTGACCAGCAGCATCTGCTCCTCCCAGATCTGCTGCATCAAATCTGTCTTCAGCCACACCCCCAGGAGCCCTGCATGCACATGCCAGTCTGAAATGTCCTATTTCACATCAGCTTTCAGAACACAGAACACATTCATCTCAAAATCTGGTCACATGTTCCTGAAATTAAACCAAATTTGCCTCCTTAGAACAGAAGGATTTAGTCATTTAAGAAACAAAGACATTCCTGGATTTCTTAAAGAAAAAAAAAATAAATAAAAACATTTGAATATAGTTTGCTAATAATCACTTAGAATTTTTCCATCTCTGTGGATGCAAATGACCTATTATTTCCCTTTTCTAGTTTAAGAATCAAAATTTCTCTAGTGAATTAGTGATCTGGGAAATATTTCCTATTGTTATCTTCACTAAAACATTTCATTTAACTCACAACTTATCTGTAACTTGTAGTTTTAGAACTTATCCATAAGTTCTTCTACACTTAGCAGGATTTATTAAGCTTTTAAACTTCTAATAACATTTTGTTATGAATGTCACCTGTAAAAATTTGATATTTCATGCTTTTAATCAGTTCTTTGTATTTCATTTGTTCTCAAATTTACCAGTGTCATTCATATAAATTGAATTATTTTATAGAATTTTATCATATGCCAACTTTCTGGGATCCTGCTGAATTTATTACATACCAATTTATTGTAGTTCCAGTATTGCTCCTTTATACCTTTCCTTTTATTTTTTAACCATATTAAGATAGAGTGTAGAGGTTTGTTGGTTTTCCAAAGACTTGCTTTTCACCTTTATTTTATTCCTAGATTTTTATTTCTTTTCTACTTTAGTAATTTCTTCTCTTTGATAATTATTTCTTTATTTTATATGCTCTTTGGACTCATCCCGTGTTTACCTGTAATGACAGTGGATGATTAACTTACTGAGTTTTAATCCATGTTTTTTAAAAGCTCTTTGCTATTGTATTGTTTTAGCTATATCCTACAGATTTTGGCATTTAATCTTCCTCTTCTATTTATTTCCAAATAGTATTGAATTTTTATTTCATCTCATTGAAATTTGAGTATGAATACAGTTTGAATTTGAAAGTTAGATCTACTTCAACTTCTGATAAAATTACATTCTAATAAACTCCTTTTCAAATGAAAATATGCTTACTGTACCCAGTTTACCAAGTATCTTACATTAGCAGCACTAATGCTTTCCCTCCTGATTGCCGGGCTGACTGAGGTATGGCCCACTGCCTCTGACCAGCATCACAAGAGAAGATCCACTGGCTTGTCATATGCCTGGGAAAAGATCGAAATTTAGAATTTGATGATATATTTCTCCCAAATCTCTATCAATGTTGTATATAAACTAAAAAAACAAAAAAGCAAACAAAAACAAAATAGTAAATTGAATCATAACAAGTCAGGGGCCATCTGTGTTGTATATCCACACATATATGCATATACATACAGAGGTAAATCATGAGGTTATAACCTGATTTGTGCCTTACTTAGCAACTTGTACATACTCCATGCATACTTGAAAAGAATGCATACTCTCCAGACTGTGAGGTACATGTCAGGAGCCAGGTTGGCAGGTTCCTGGTGGGCAAAGCACCACTGGTACCTCTCGGACATGGGAACTGGGCTGTGTTACTGCCTTGGGACTGGGTGACAGGAACATGGTTATCAGGGAGGGAGACAATTCTAACTAGAAAACGGAGTGAGGAATAAGAAGTAGTGTGATCAGGGTTGGGGCAACCAGGAACTCAGCAGCTGAGTAACGCACCCTGGAAAGAGCCCAGGTCTCAGCTCAGAGATGTTGGGACAGAAAGAGTGAAGTAGGAACAAACGTGATCACAAAATGATGGTTCAGGTTTCTGATTCTGTGATTGCAGATTTAATTTCAAATCTACATCTCTCGTCAAGTTGTGAGGGCCATGCTTTCTTTGCAATAAAATAAAAATAACGTTCAAGACAATGACTTATTGTGAGGATTAAATAAGAAAATATTTGTGCTCTGAAATGTAGTGATTACTCAGTGGCAAACTCAGTGAACTGGCCATTGGTATATATTTGAATTATTTGAATTCTACTAGTTTATAATAACAATAGCTATACTCATTAATAAAGCTACTAAAGAAGATGAGAGAAGGTATAATCATGCTGTGCGGGGTGGGGGGTGCTCACAGGACCCAGAAGGGGCCACCCCACAGAGGGAGGCAGGGGCTGAGCTGCCCCAGAGCAGAAGCATTGGCCTATGAATAGACGGCCTTTCCTTGCTTCCTGAGTTCTTCAAGCCCATCTACCTTCCTCATTCTTTCTTGGAATTAATATTAGGTCAGAAATTAGTCCAGAGTTGATGGACTATTCCTTGGTTCCAATGTTGATCCCGTCCTCATGCCCTAGAGCATAGCACCTGAGATGAAAAACGAAACTGTGGGTGTGTGGGGAGCAGCACCCATGATCCTTGACGGCAGGGCAGCGCTCGCCTGTGAGGTGGTCCTGCCACTTCACCACCAGCCCTGGGCATCACCCTCAGATGCCAGAGGCAAATGCATTGGGTCTCTACTCCAACAGTATTTCGGGTCACTTGATGAGATTTGAAATTATTGTGAACAGTGCTTTCCACGTGTATTGCCTTTGTGTACTCATGGGAGAGAGCTTTCTATTTTTGGCCCGTTTTTCTGACCTTTTAGGGAGGCTTGATTACCCTGTGTACTGCTGGCGGCCACCCACCTAGGGCAGTAAGTGCAGTGCCAGTCCATCCTTGTGTTGACTCCCACAGAAGCGAGCATGTATCAGGACAAGTGCACTTAAACTGTCCTTTCTGTAAACTGAGAAGAGTGGTCTGGACTTTGTTTTTTCAGACAGACTGTTTTTAGTTCTGAAAATACACAACTTACTTGTCTTAGAGCAGGCATATGAATGTGTTCTCAGTACCCAGTTAATATCTATGTCTGCAACGTAATAATTTAGGTTGGGAAGTCAGTACATTTATGGTTGATCTCTATTAACAATGGTGCTAAATATGTAAGCCACAGAAACATGATGATTACCACTAAATTAGCCAACCAGAAGAATAAGATGCCAGAGCACAAATCCCTACTGGCCAGCAAGATGGAGAGTGTGATCTCTTCTCGTTTCCTCTCCATGCTGCTGCGGTATTTGGTTAGTTAGAAGGAAGTTCCCACATAAATATGTAAGCCACAGAAACATGATGTGGGGAAGGGATCCACATAACGACGTAAATACATGGTAGACAGGGTCCCCTGAGACCACCCTGGAGCCAGGCTACTGCACCAGAGAAATGTCTATTCTTGTTACTGGTATATATTTAGCAAATGGGTGAAACATTTATTCTCTCTCTTCTTTATCTTACTGTTTCACAAAAGTGAGTTTGCTAAGTACCCCATTGATGTGTTGTTTGAGTGGAATTTTGCTAAGGAATTCTAAATTTAAAGCATAAAGTTGATGTGAAAATAAAAGATATCCTGAAAAAAAAAAAATATATATATATATATATATATATATATATATATGTATTCTCAGCCAAACTCCCTCTCCTCTGTCAGGCTTACCCTGCATATTTCCTCTTGGGCTGTAGTACTTAGGACTCTACTGGGTACAGATGAATACATGGATGACAAACCAGCAGTAACTCTTGAGACGGAGTTTCTTTGATTGTTGATCTCCTTTCCTTCCTATCGGATACTGAGAAACTTTGGCCACTTGGAAATTTGTCCTCTGCATGAAAGCTGCTTTCCCAGTAAATGGTTCTACCAGTAGCAACGTAGCCGGTGCGGTCGGCACGGCTGCCCTGGCAGAACACAGCTTGCGCGCTGCCTCTCAGCAGCCTCTTCCATGCTCCTTGGAGACAGCTACTCGCCTCTGACCTTTGGCGTCACGCTGATGGACATGCTCATCTCCAGAGAACACTGCCCATGACTGTTGTTTAGATAAGCTTCATTCTTTTCACCGATAGCTTTCACAACTGCCATCCAGTCTCGGTTCTTACTTTAGCTCTGAAACTTTAAACTGGCCTGAGATCTCACACCTGGGAAATATCAGAGCCAGAACTAAAGTTCAAATCTTCCCTGAATCTCTGTGCTTTGATTCGCTTTGTAGTGTATTGTAGGTTTTCAACAGTGTCATTTTGCTTGTGTATAAATTAGAGAGCTCTATTTGAGCCACTCCTTATACAACTGAGCAGCGCTTTCAGGAAAGGGTCCCTTAAATAAACACTTACAGGCAGCTGACTTCTTTTGCATAAGCTATTTTTTTATCTTCGAAAATGTAAGGCTTCCCATCCGTAGCATTGGTGCCTCATTATTTCACCTAATAGCAGTGATATGAGGCTCAATGAATGCATTATATGTAGGGTTTAACTTTCCTCGATGTGCCTACCAATGGCATGATTCGAGCCTAGTATAGTACTAGACGGACTAAAAATACAGAGGCTCATGTTGTCAGAGAGCTCATGTTCTCAGGAAGAATTGCAATTTGCAACATTTATTTCTAATGTTTGGGGTCAAATAAAATTTAAGCGTCTTTTAAGGACAATGATTCTTCCATAAAATATCCACATTGCCAAAAGCCACAGCATGGAATTTCAACAGCGGTTGTAAGTTAACTGAAAATTGAGTTTTTGGATGCCAGTTAAGACCTCAGACCTGGAGGTATGTGATTTGCACTCAAGATGCTAAGTGCAGGTTATGATGACCAATAACAATAGGCTAATGCTCAAGATTAGATTTAATAGCTCGCTAACATTAGCATAAACATAAACACTTGAAATAATTCTATTGACAGTTTAAATGCACCTTTGCATTCATAGTTGCAGTTTTGTGTATTTGGGTAGCAATCAAAATGTTTGAAGTAAAGAATTGCTGCACAGCTAATAACAGACAGTGAATATCCACTTAGTCTGCTCATTAGTTCACTTGGCATCCTAGCAGCTTTTACAGCTTGGCAGCACACAGGGACCACAAAATGTGCTCTGCCTCCTTGCCTTTCCTGCTCTGCTTGGCTGCAAGCTCAGCACCTCTTTACACTCCTAGGAAGTGACATTTGTCTCCTTGAGATGGCCCTGCTTCCCTGCGAAGTATGCATTTCTGTTAAGGAAGTGGGTGGTAGGGACAGTGTTAGGAGACTGGGTGTGGGTTTGTTTTATACAGAAGTTTGGTTTGTCCTTCCAAGTACAAGGTCACTGCCCTCAATTCCCTTAAACAAAAGCAAGAAACAAACAACAATGACAAAAAGGAATTGGCTGTAACTCCACCGGGTATGTAGTGACTGCTGAGGGGAATGGTCTAATGAGGTGAATCGATGGTGCGGTGCAGGGGCAGCAAGGTCAGCAGGTCAGGCCAGGCCATTGGATTTGGCTGGAATTGTTCAGTCAATACCCAACCTGGCAGGAAATTACTATCAACAAGCTACCATTTTTAATTCCGGTATGTGCTCAGAGGAGGGTACTGACCCATAGGCTCTCCTGATTAGAAGAATAAGCAATGGGTTACTTTTCAGCCTTCTTTTGACAGAAGTATCTACTAAGCTGAGTGACATGCACAGAGATATGTCCCTCACCCACCAGTCCTGTCTGTGTAGACTGTCACCCATGCTCCGGATTCTATTAGTGGATGAACATGTGCTCTCCAAGTGTCCATGTCTAAGGTGAGTTGCTACTCGCCACAGTCCATGGGAAACCAAATCATAACATGGTCAGTTGGTTTCTTTGTGAAGCCTAAAGAGCAATGTTTTAAATGCACATTGTATATACTTGTCGGTGCCAAGCTGATCCATCTTAAGATATTAAATGAAAGTTTAAAAAAATTCTAGTGGAGATTCCAGTGATATATTTGGCATCATGGTGTCTTCGGAGTCCTAGGTCTAACAGTTACTGGCGAAGGGAGCGGGGGTCAGACTTAAGAGTGTAAAAAATATTTGTATTATTTTTGTTTAGCTACCATTTCTGTTCCACATGGTTTTTATCCTCTATTAAATCTCATAAAATGACATTTCCAACTTCAACTGGCCCAGAACCTTCTATGCTCTGGTAGGAATGTGCAGAGAGTGCCTGGTGAAGGGTACTGGGTTGCTCTTCCCTCGGGGAGGCTTCCTGTCCTTGCACAGATTTCCTCCCTCTCTCTCTGTCTCTCTGTCTCTCTCTGTCTCTCTGTCTCTGTCTCTCTCTCTGTCTCTCTGTCTGTCTCTGTCTCTCTGTCTCTGTCTCTCTGTCTCTCTCTGTCTCTCTCTCTCTCTCTGTCTCTCCCCTCCTCCCCGCATGCATCTGGCCTCCTCTCCCCTCTCCTCTCCTCTCCCAGCACCTCTGAGGACATGTGGACACATTGTCATTCTGTCACAAAAGGCAATGAGCTGCCTAAGGACAGGAATGCCCCAACACTGGATGTCCATGAATTAACATTAGGGGCTGCTGTGCAGTGGACACAAAATGGCCTGTAGGTTCCTTAAAACGTTGGTGAAATAAAATGGAGGGAAAGTGAAGCAAAATAGAGGAGAAAGAAGCCAGGAGGAGGAAAACGCTGCCCTTTAGGTTTGGGTTCTAAGGAAGGATTTGGATCACTCCTCATTTCATCTCCTAAATCAGTTTGCTTGCCGGGAGCCAGGGCTGGGACGCGCACCATGTTGGGCTGAGCCAGTTGCATTAGCAGCTGCTGGACGTGTGATAGAATTGTCCTTGATGTTCAGGGAGAGAGAAAAAGGCAGAGACTGACAGCGAGGGAGTGAGAGGAGGATCCTGCAGAGACAGAGTGTTCCAACCTGCTGAGGCGGCTCCCCACGGAGCCATGAGCTGTGTGCAAATGGCAGTCAGTGTGTGCTTTGAAGCCTCCAGCCTTGGGAACTTCAAACAAGGAGAGGACAGACAGCTGATCTATGGGAAATTAATATCTAACAGGTTTAAAAACGGCTCTTCCTGTCACCTTAATCTCCCGCCTGCTCACTGACTGTATTTACCTTCTCAACATCTCCAGCATTTAATACAGCAGAGGATCCCACTCCCTAAATTTTCCTAAACCTGAAAACCTTACATTTCAATACCATCCTGTTAATTGTTTTCTGTCCTCACTCTACTTTGAACTGTTCCTTTCTCTGGGGTTCGCAAGACTCCCTGGGGCTCGCAGGACTGGTGTGGGGTGATGAGGGACCTGGCCTCGCAGGTGGAATGTACTCTTCTGTGATCCTGAGGGAACCCTGGAGGCTGTCAGGAGATAGCACCTGCTGGGTCAGGGTCACCATGCCTTCTGCCTGTCCCCTGGCTCCAGAGCCACACATCCCAGGACCCAGGGCCTGATTTGGCTTTGGGAGAAGACAGGTGACCTGGGAGTTTACTCAGGAAGAAAATGTGGCAAGCGTGTGTCTCTCTGCCTCCCCCTCCTCTCTCCTCTTCTCCCTCTTCCTCCCCTCCTTCTCTTCCACTGCCCATGTACTGCTTTGGTCATCCATTTGTGTATTCAGACAGGTAGTCAACCTACAAACATTTTAGAGCACTTACTAGTCACTCAGAATTATGCTCGATGCTGGCAATATTAGGGGAATAATGTGTGACCCTACCTTCAGAGTGTGTACTGTTTTTACACTCTTCCTGGCATTGGCACTTAAAGTCTCACTTCAGAGGAAGCCCTTCCATCTCAGGGCTACTAGAATGGTTGCTCTCCCAACTGTCACCACCTCAGCTTCTAAACCAATTGTGCTGAGCAGTCACCCAGCCTTAACTCACCCATCCAAGAAACACCAGCATCACTGGGAACTTGTCAGAACTCCACATGCTAGGGTTCACCCTGGCTCATACCCCTGGCTCGTGAATTAAAAATCCTCAGAGCATCACAGAAATCTGTTCCAGCCAGCTTTACAGATGATTCTGAGCACACTGAAGTTTGAGGACCAGCGTTCTAAATTGGTTTGAACTTGTAAACCACCAGGATTGCTCTGCCTGAAGAGGTTCTCAGCATCCTAATGGGGGTGGCTGACCCGCTGGCTTGATAAGCTATATGAATAGGTGCTAAAGATAATAAGCAACTCATTGAGGTAATAATACATATGCAATTAGGCAACAGCCAAAAACTATTTGCACCAGCCCGGGCTGGTAGTTTAAGTGTGATTCCTCTTAAAAATGCGCACAGAGACCAAAGTGGTGTAGACCCTAGGTAAGCTACCTGATTAGTTGTTTCCATTTCCAGATCATATTTCTCAGAGTTCTACAGTGCTTTTGTATAAAGAATCTACAGCGTTTCCCTTGCTATACTCAGAGCAAATATTTGGACAACTGCCTCCCTTTCCTGTATATGAAGCCAATTCTAAGCACTGGGCTAATAGAGAACCTGGCTAGCCTCTCAGCTTGGGCACTGATTGATCACGAATCAGTAATTTAGCTGTTCAGGGCTTTATTTATCTTATCCATTAATAGATGTAATAATTCTTTGGCTCTCCCTCAGAGATATTCTGAATCTAATCCTCCATCAAACTTCATCATCCTCAATTGCTATTTCTCTCTCGATGAGTAATCCACTCTTATTTCAAATAAAGGGTATAGTTATTTTTGCCAAAAAGTGATGTAGAAAGCTAGCAGTACAAGTTATTAATACAAGTTAATGCAATACCAAGCTGGTGCATTACTGATCTGTAGTAGATTAGAAAAGTGAATGCAGGTGCTTTATGAGAAAGAGTGGATAAAAATGCTTTAAATCTCACAATTGAAATCATCTCAGTAAGATAAATACTTTTGCAGTGTTTATGGGTAAAGAAAATAATCTCTTTTAGAATGTTTATGGTTAATGGGTAAAGAGAATCACCCAGAGTTATCCAAAGACTCTCTTACCTGTCTTCATGGTAATCATGGGTCAAACAGAACTGGGGATTTAGCTCAGTGGCACAAGCACTTGCCTGGCAAGTGCGAGGTGATGAGTTTGATCCCTGGTACTGCAAAAAAAAAAAAAAAAAAAAAGTCAAATAAAGCATATTAACACAATAGTACACAAGTCCCTGCTTTTAGGGAACTACTATTTGTGAGAGAAGGCACAGCCATCAATAACAAGTTTTCACAAAATAACAGCTTGGCAGCTTATTGACCACAGCAGAGAAGCAGGATTTTATACTTGCTGGAAAAGGATTGCTAATTTTGCAATGCAAAGTCTTTCTGAGGATGTGGCATTTGAGCTGGGATGTGAGGGAAGACAGGAAGCTGAAAAGCTGAAAGAACCCTGTTCTCTGTGCAGGAAACGTCAGGTGCTGGGCAAATGGAGAGGCAAGAGGAATTGGATTTCAGTTGGTGCGGGAGAAGGAAGAGCTGGGGTTGGGAGACAGAAAGGGAAAGGCAGCCGTGGCAAGGGTCTTGGGTTGATTCAAAGAGCAGTAGGAAGACTCGAGTTTTTAAAGTGAAGATTTAATTTATTATCCAGATAAGGATACTTTTGAAAGTGAAAAAACAGCCTTTAATAACTAGTCCTGGACAATGGGTGTAAACCGTGTGTCCTAGAACACTGGGCCTTACCTGTGCTCCCCCAGCTTCTGGTCTGGCTGCCGTGCAGAGAACACGCAGGAGGCGAGTGAGCCCGACAGGCCACGGTGCAGAGCACTGCGATGCACACAGCTGGGCTGCGGGGCTGGGGAGGCCGAGGGGAGGGCTGCCAGGGCCCACACTGGGCAGAGCCTCTGGGCCGGGTACTGCGAGGGAGGGCCTGGGACTGAGCCCTAGTGCTGCCCAGCAGGTGCAGGAGGCTGGGCAGTTCCGGGTCATCCTACTGAGGAGGCGGGGTTTGCAGCTCAGAAATGGCGAATTTAGAAGAATTAAGATGGAGCTGTTCTTGCTCCAGCAGGCAGTGCGCGCACGAGCCTTGGCGCTCCTAGACGCAGTCCGGGCTTCCAGTCTAGAAGGCTTAGGAGAAAGGGAATGGGAAAGGTCACCAAGGGAAGCTGGGCTCTCTGGGATATGACCATAACATGTTACTAGTACCTTAAAGAAAAGTCACCATGGCCTCTCCATACCAACCTCAGAAGCAACAGAAGACTGAAAATCTTCTGTAACTGTCCTCAGCAGTTTTCACATTTAAACCCCCACTCTCCGCCAGGTTCCCTCAACCTCACACACAAGACAAAACTCCGCCAAACAGACGACACACGTTAAAAGCCAAGCTTTCCTTTTGAGCCCACGTAGTCTGGGACTGCCAGATCTTTCGTTTTCTTTTTCCTCTCACCGCTGAAGCTCTAATAGCTGTTTTGCTCACTAGCCTGCATCTTCCTGCTTTCCATTACTTCTCAAATTAACGCCTTTTAACTTTCATCTGAAAAACATTTAAGTAAATCTCTCTCTCAAGAACCATCAAAGCAGTGTAGTACTGTGGGCAATGGGGTCATTCTTCTGACCCGCCCTGTCTTGTGTGCAGCAATGTGACATGTTTGAACCCCACGCAGACCTAAAACCTTCACCTCTCCAGTGACTCTCACCTTCCAGACAGTCTCCACCTTTTCCATCTCGGCACCCTCAGTAGGTAGCCTAGCGCTGGCCCCAGAAATGGTCTCTGGATTGCGTTTAAGCATTTCTCACCGGTTTGCCTCCAGATCCCCATGGACGCAGATAGTGGTGTCTAATAAATGTCTGTGGCTGGAGTGACAGAAGGAACTGCTGAACTGGTGGAACAGTGGACGCATATTTATTACGTTCTGGAGCTCAGTGCTGTCAAGGTGCCTGCCGTGGTGGATGGAGAGGGTATCCGTGCCTGTGGCAGCAGTTTCTTCACCATCCGTTCACTCCTTGACAGCTTACAATGCATATTTTTTCCTCGCTGCTCTCTGTTCCTGAAATGTCTCTATCCCTGAGAGTCAAGCCAGGTTTGGGGAAATATCATGCACAATGATATTTAGCCTCAAGAAAATAATATAGTATGGAATTTTATAATTTGGAAGACATATTAGAGGTCATGTTTTCCCAGAGTCTTCAAATTTTTCAACCAATAATACTCATTTCTTAATCCCTGGGCACCATTTTCGAGAAAGCCTTCCCAGTTTTATAGCCATTGGCGGCTCATTCCGTCGGCTCTGGACACATGTAGCTGACATCACAATCCTGGCCAGCACTCATTCAGAAACTGACCAAACAGATAGTGCATGACTGTGTCCCCAGGGACATTCAAGACCCCAGAAATTAAAACATGAACAAAATCAGGTTTCTCTTGCTCATCAATTTTCAAATAGTGTAGCAAATATCCATTGTTCTTTGGTTGGGTTTATGCGAAACTGGGAAAAATTCAAAGAAATATCTACTTTTGCCCTTTATAGATCATTGTACTATTTTATGAATACATCTGAGGCATTTAAAATATATATGACTAATTTTAGAAGTTCTGACCCAACAAGAGAATGTCAGATGTTAAGTGATCTGCCCACTGAGTAGACCGTCTCAGACAAGGACTTTACGGCTCACTTGGAAAGATTTTTAGTGGCTTATGTTCAGATATATAAGCAACAATAAAACCAGGGCCAGAGCTCAGACATAGATTTCCAATTTTGTGCTTTTCTCTCCTTTTTCTCTTTTAATTTCTCTGAAGCCTTTGATCCTCCTTATTCTGTGTCTCTCTACATATTATTAAAGTATCTAAGAAGTCCATTAGTAATGAACCTGTTTAACTAAGTTTAATCCAAGCTTTTTCAAAATGTGAATCCACCAAAATCCTATCATTTCACAAAGCAGTTGTCAACATCTCCCGGGGCACAAGCTTTCCACAGAACAGAGTTCGGGCAACGCTGCCCGGATGATAAAACCCCGTCTCCCTAACATGGTGTTTGGATCTCTTACCCTCAATTTTTCCATCTTCATCTTTCCTTGTTCTGTCTATGCGCCCTCTTCTAAAATCAAACACCTGAGCAACTGTGTTCTCTGCTCAGAACCCGAAGTGCTCCCCGTGGCTGCAACCTAGCTGGCTGCCACAGCTGCCCAGTGCTGGTTGTCCTCTCTCAGTCCTGCCCATCTGTGCACCCGCAGGCCCGGCATCCCTCAGTGAGCTGAGCTGGTGTCATGTCTCTCCGCTCTCCAAGTCCGTACATCTGTACCTTTCATCTGGTAGTGGAAACACATCACCCTGTGCTGTTAGTTACCTCTGCACACTCACACGTCCTTTCCTGGAGATAGCAAACTTGTCTTGTTCTTTGTAACTCCCATAGGGCAAACAGTCAGTAAAACAGAGAAATCTGAACACCTGTCAGGATTCTTTCTCCTTCATCATCACTAAATGACATCTCCAATTTGTACATCTTTTCTATTCCCAATGCTAACACCTTAATCCCGGCCTGTTATTTCTTTTCTAGTCTGCGTTATTGTCACCTAACTGGTCTCCTTATCATCTAGATCAGCCGACTCCAATCACCCTCCCCCTTGCTGCTAGATGACCTTTCCGAATGAGAAATCTGATCAAGTTTTTCCTGCACATCCTCTGCAGGAAAGAGCCCATCTGCTTCATGCAGCATGAAAGGACTTTCATTGTCTGCTCCCTGACAGTTCTTATCTTTTCCTGCTCTCCACTCCTCACCCCTCCTTCCCAGTATGCTTTCCCACACTCACCCTTGTGTGGTTTTGTGCATGCTACTGTTTTTGCCTGGGATGTTAACCCTGCCTTCCCACACTCACTTTTCTGCATGGTGCAATTTTTCATTTCTCTTCAATAACTATGCTTCTGCCAAGTGCTTTGTTGACATTTCTCTGAACTACCCAGGATAAGTACATTCATATTATTTCTCTCTCTCTTTCTCTCTCTCTCTCTCTCTCCTCCCTCTTTCTCTCTCTGTCTCTCTCTCTCTACACACACACACACACACACACACACACACACACACACATTTATCTGCCAACAAATTGTTTTGTAATCACTGAATTATTTGTCTGTCCACTGGGTGACAAGCAGACACTAATGCTATTTTCATCCTCTTTGTATCTCTAGCATCCGTAAAACTAGGGAAGGCTCTCACCACTTGTGGAACAGATACAAACATGGTCACAGTTGCTGAGACCAAAGCCATTTCCTGTGCTGGTGAGCTAACCAGGTGTACAGCAGACACCAAGTGAGGGAAGTCCTGTGAAGGCGACACAGCGGTTATGAGTGCTTTGCTCTCCCCTAAAGGGACATCTTTGCTTACTGACTTTGCTCAGGCGGGCTCTAGAGACAGTTGTGCCCCACAGCTGGAAACTTTTTTGAATCCTTCCTTCTGGAACAGGAATTAAGAGAATGAAGAACTAGCAAATGATCTCTGAGCCTTAATCTTCCCTTGCAAATCCCAGATTGAGTGAAACTGGCAAGGATCTAGGCAACTCCGTGGCTCTATCTGTCATCTTCCCACACCTGCTTCCACGCAGGGGTACGCCAGGGTCTGTAAATCTGGGAGTTGATGGGATGAGTAGTAGAGAGCACTTTAATTCTTCTAAACTAGTTCATTCTCAACCCTAAAAACTGAGAATACAGAGATCATATCAGTCAGCGGTTTATCAGGGTTTACCTCCTAGGAAATAATTTCATTTACTCGAAGTCTATTTTTCTCTTCAATATCTATCCATTCATCCTCCTCCATCCAGCCATCCAGCCCCCCATCCACCACCCATCAATCCACCAGGCAGATATATGGGGCGCTGCCTGGTACCAGGTATAAATTTCAGAAAATATTTTATTGTGTTTTGCAAGTGTTCTAAAAATCTATAATCCTGACTAATGGAAAAGATAAGATTTTTGAAAAATTAACATTTTGAGCTCTTAATTCTAGTGTACAGAGGACTGAAAGCCTGGAGCTGATAGATGAAGTCCCTGGTACAGATGCTTCCTCACGGGTGCTACAGGGAATCCAGCGGTGTCAGGGGAGGGATGCTTCCTCACGAGTGCTACAGGGAATCCAGCGGTGTCAGGGGATGGATGCTTCCTCACGAGTGCTACAGGGAATCCAGCTGTGTCAGGGGACGGATGCTCCCTCACGAGTGCTACAGGGAATCCAGCGGTGTCAGGGGACGGATGCTCCCTCATGAGTGCTACAGGGAATCCAGCGGTGTCAGGGGACGGATGCTCCCTCATGAGTGCTACAGGGAATCCAGCGGTGTCAGGGGACGGATGCTCCCTCATGAGTGCTACAGGGAATCCAGCGGTGTCAGGGGA